>CAUYQG010170013.1:0-10614 GCA_963574415.1 Tarsius wallacei | reverse complement strand
CTTGGATCAGCTGTGACGTAGGTGTTGGTTTGGTGGGGTTTGCTTTTTTATTTTTTCCCACTTTCGTAAATCTCAGACCTGGGCTGGGAGTTAGTTTCCAGAGTTTCATCATTCAGGGTTGCCACGACAACAGACGTGCTCTGGGGGACAAACATTAGCAAGTAAATAAAAGATATTTTAGCTAGAGAAAACAGGAGAAAAGGAGTCAGGATAGCAGGATTAGGAATGGCAAAGCAAGAGCTGCTGGTGATGGAGTTGGCAGAAAGGAGGCCGGTAGAGGGGTAGCCAAGGAGATAAAGTCGAAGAGGTCAGCAGGGCCCAGAAGCCGCAAGCCTGGTGGGACCGCAAGAGAGCACGCTTGGGTGGGCTTTGGAAGGTGCTCTGGCTGCCTCTTGAGAGAGGACTGCAGTGACCTGTGGGGGCGGGGGGTGGCAGGACAGAGGGAGCAGGGGGGCCAGACAGGAGGAAAAAATGGTGCTGTGGGCCAGGTGGCCTCCCTCTGCCACCTGAAGTGACAAACCCTTGGCTGCTCCCTACCCAATGTCACGATAATGCCCATTCTGTTTCCCCCTTAGTAATAGATGAAGGCAATGAAGGAGCTTAATTGAGTGATTTGAGGTTGCAGAGGAAACGCTGGGGTGGCTGTTAACCATGTTGACTAGTTGGGGAGTTGAGAATCAGCCTGGATGAGAAAATGAGCGTGAGTCCCAGTTGGGTCCCCAGGCCTGCTCTGCCAGGTGGCCTCGGGAGCCCACTGCACTTCAGATGCTCTGAAGTCAGACCCATGGGTTTGAGTCCCATGTCATTCATCCCACAAATATTTATTGAGGGCCTACTGTGTGCCAGGCTTGTGCGTCTGTGGGGGAGGCAAGGCCCGGCTCTAGTAGGAGTAACAGGCGTAAAACAAAATGACTTCCAAAGCAGTTAAGTGGACAAAAGCAAAGTGCTGGGAAGTGGCAGGCACGGGGCAACCTGAGATGGTGCAAACAGCAAATGTTTTGCCATCTTTTCCTGGTTGGAGCTTTTGTTCAGTCTCTTTGAAGCCTCAATTTCCTCACCTGGGCTGTGGCGCTGGAATGCCCCCCACTGCCCCACTGCTCTGTGGGCTGCTTCTAGGGCGCCGGCCCTGGAAGGTGATTTCTCTGTGTGTGGGTTTTGCCCTGGTGCCTGGAGCCCCTTCCCTGTGGCCTCTCAACCCACCCAGCAACCTGGGCCTCGAACCCTGGCATCTGGAGAAGAAATGTCAAGCTCTACTACAGGTTGTAGGCCAGAAACGATTCTGGTCTTGCCCAATGATAGTGGAAGCCAAACTCAGGGAAGGCTCCTACCCACAGAGCTGGTACTTCCAGAGGGGGAACAGTGGTGAGGTGGAGGGACAAACTCTGAGGGGCCCTTGGGAGCTCAAGCAGGGCCAACAGGGACCCTTTCTCTCAGGCTGCAAACTGGCATTGGTGGGGGGAGACTCAGTAACTATACCTGGGAGACCCCTGTCCCCAGAATACAAGGAAACCCCAAGAAGGCTTTGGCCCCACGGCAGACAAGCGTCAGGGCTGGAGTTGGGCTCCCCTCTCCTTATGAGGCATACCTTGGCCTCAGCGTCCCTCCGTGATGACAGGGCTCTCTGAGTGTTTCTCTTCATCGCTCCCACCCAAGGGTGCAATGGAAGAGAGCTTTGCTAGCATGGATGCAAGTCTATGCTGGGAAGGTCTCATGCCCCCACTCCTGATCAAACCTTCTGGAGCCCGCCCCAGGCCCTGGGCAGCACCGGGGCTGGAGCCAGAGCACAGAAAGCAGAAGCCCGAGCCAAGGCCGCCCGGGCAGGCCCAGAAGGGCTCCGCAGGCATCTGGGCAGCCTCTGGAGCAGCAGAGGCCAGTCTCCAGGGGGAGGAGGAGGGTAGGGCAGTCAGGCTGGGACAGTCCCCTCAGCGTGCGGCAAACTGGCCAGGGGCGGAGAAGAATGGGAGATGGAGCTAGGTGCAGGGCAGAAGCCAGACTGAGGGGCATGAAGTTGCCATGCCAAGCCCTCCACAGGCCCAAGGAAGGCTGGCAGCGAGACTGTGCCCTGATCCAGGAGACGCAGCAGCGGGTTTGGGACAGGAAAGTGGGATGGCTTTAGGAGAGGCGTGGGATTTGATTAAATTTGGGAGGAAGTCCCAGACGAGGAGGCCAGATCACTGAAGGTTGTTTGGGTTGTGATAAAAAACTGAATCCTGTGCACCGCGTGCTCACATGAACACAGCACTGGGGGGCAGAGACAGGCATGGGATGGGACGTGGGCGCTGGGAGCACGCTTGGGGCACCCCAAGGGTCAGATCACAGGCCATCAAGAAGCAAATTGTCTGTGACAGAGAAACTCTGTAAGGATGAATCCTGAAGACACTTCTGCGCTCAAGAACAAAGGCCACTGCACCACTGCACCAGCACAGAGCAGTGCGCAGCAAAGGAGCACAGTCATGGCTACCCCAGAGAACAAGTTATATCTGTGTTTACTGCATAGAAATTCAGGGTTAAGCATTAAGAGAACAAAAGCAAGAAGCAGAACGGTGTGTGTCGTGCCCCCCCCCCCCCAAAACAAGCTGGTCTGCCATGGATGCCTGCCATGCACAATAGTTAGTTATATCCAGGCAGGAGGGCTGGGAAGGGGCTTTTATGTTTTTACCTTACAGGTTCGAGTTTTATACAATAAATAACTTTATAAGAAAAAAGTAACAAGATTTTAAAGAAATAAAAAGCAGGCACAGTGGCTCACACCTGTAATCCCAGTACTTTGGGAGGCCAAGGAGGGAGGATCACTTGAGGCCAGGAGTTGGAGACCAGCCTGGGCAACACAGCAAGGCCCCATCTCTACAAAAACTTTAAAAATTAGCCTGGTATGGTGGCGCATGCCTGTAGTCGTACTCAGGAGGCTGAGATGGCAGGATCACTTAAGCCCAGAAGTTCAAGGTAATAGGGAGCTATGATCATGCCACTGCACGCCAGCCTGGGTAACAGAATGAAACCCCATCTCAAAAAAAAAAAAAAAAAAATTAAAAAGGTCCGGGAAGGCAGTGTGACTCACAGCAGAGCTGGGAGCCTGGGGCGTCGCCCTCTGTAGGCTTACAAAGCTTGCCTGCCAACTATGTAAGGTTCTTGAACTGACAGAGGAAGGGGGATTCAACTCTCAAGGTGATAGGTTCAAATTCCCGAACCTTCAACAACGTTCAGGCTTTTCAGACCCCAACCCTCCTAATGAGGCAGGTTAGACACAGATAAATGTCTTGCAGGTAGTTTTAAAATAGAATAAGCGTTCAGACAACTTTCTTAACCTGACCACCCTGCGGGCTGTTCGGCTGTTTGTGGTTGTCAGAATAATTGTTGTAAAAGCATTCAGGAAAGCCCACTAAGGGTGGAGAAATGGTAATCAGCCCACCTCCGAGCTCATGGTTAATGTAATAATCACTGTAAAGCTCTACCAAGTTTCCTGGCAAAGGTGGAGAGATGGATGTCAAAACTCTGGACCAGATACCTGCAGCCCACCTTTTAGCTCATGGTTAGCATAATCATCATTGTAAAGGTACATCAAACTAATAGTCAAAAGCAAAGTGCGTTCTTTCAGTTAAGACTCTCATGTCCATCAGACATGCCTCCTTTTCTCTCTAATAAATTGTCTTAAAACTATACTTGATCTGCTCTGAAATTCCTTTCTGTGAAGGGTCAAAGAACCCACGGAGTGTCACATCGCACCCCACCTTACAACAGTGGGAGTCCTTGAGAGGCACGTGGGGAGACAGGCAGATGGCAGCTCAGATGCCTTCAGAGAAGGAGGCTTTGGCTAAGTCAGGCTGGCACATGGGGACAGGGCACCAGTGGAGCCCACCGTCACCCACTCCGTCCTCCTTCCCCCACACCAACCCCACTCCGACCAAACCTCTAAACATGGCCTATTTTATTTTTTCAGCAAAATAAAATTCCAGTTTATTGTTGGACAATATTGTTTCACACGTACATCAAACAGGGCAAAATAATAATAATAATAAATAGCAATTTCATAGACAAAAAAGGAAAAAAAAACTTTTTATTTTTGGCCTTTTTAACCATCTCATACAAACCAACTACTTGTAATACAGCTAAGTACATACAAAAAAAGTTACTGGAATGCTCGGAATAAGATTTATTTTTTTGTTTTTGCTTTTTTACAACTTTTTTTCCTCCTTTGAAGTTATAATGAACATTACACCACAGGTAAAGTCAGAGGTAGAACAGAGGACGCTCCGGAGGCTGGTTTGGTCATTCACGATCGTTATAAATGGCTGACCCCAACAATATGTACAAAAATGTAAAATGTAAATAAAACACACAAACAAATTTCCTTTTTAAAGTACTTTTAAGAAAAAAAGCAGGGCCTTGGAAGTTTTGGTTCTTTTTTCCTCCCGTTGCCAATCCTCATGGTTTTGGTGGGGTGGCGGAGAGCCTGTCATCACGGGTGGTGCTGCCCACGGTGGGCAGGCGGGCCTCTCTACTCAAGGCGCCCACAGTTGGATTCTGAGACCGGAAGTGGAGGGTGAATAGGTCGCAGTGGCCTTTTTCTTAGTTTAGCTTTTCCTTTCTTTGCTATCTAGTCATCCTCGGCGGTCTTCTGCTTCTTAGTGTCAACATCGCCATCCCCATCATCTTCAGCTGCCCACTTGCCCATGGCGGCCTCAGCTTCCTCATCTTCATCGCCATCCTCCTCCTCCCTCCTCCTCTCCACCTTCTTCCTCTTCTTCATCTGCCTCTTTGTCAGCCTCCTGCTCCCGGTTTTCCTCATTAGCCTTCCCATGAGCAGGGGCGTCTCTTCCATGTTCTGCCTCCTCCACAACTTCCTTCTCCTTTAAGTCCTTGGTGGTGATCTCGGAGCTGGTGTCCACGGCTGCGTTCCGATGCAAGGGACTAAATAGAACACGAGAGTTCAGGGACTCTGGCGACGTGCAGAGAGCTGCTCCGGGAACAATGCAAAGATGGCTTTTCAGAGCAGCCAGTAGGGGTGAACTAATACTTTAAAATTAGGCTTGGCCGGGCTCAGTGGCTCAGTCTGTAATCCCAGCGCTTTGGGAGGCCAAGGTGAGTGGATTGCCTGAGCCCGCAGGTTCGAGACCCGCCTGGGCAACTTGGTGAGACCTCGTCTCTACAATAAGTCAAAAATTAGCTGGGCTTGGTAGTGCATGCCTGTAGTTCCAGCTACTTGGAGGCTGAGGCGGAAGGTTCGCCGGAGCCCAGCAGGTCGAGGCTGCGGTGGCCAGGAGCAGCCACTGCACTCCGGTCTCGGCGACAGAGACTCCAACTCAAAAAAAAAAAAAAAAAAAATTAGGCTTTTAGCTGAGTGCAGTGGCTCACCCCAGTAAACCCAGCACTTTGGGAGGCCAAGGCGAGAAGACTGCCTGAGTCCAGGGGTCTGAGACCAGCCTAGGCAACTTGGCAAGACCTTGTCGCTACAATAAAACAAAAAATTAGCCAGGTGTGGTGGCGTGTGCCTGTCATTCCAGCTACTTGGAAGGCTGAGGCGGAAGGATCCCCTAGCCCAGCAGGTAGACTGTGGTGGCCGTGAGCATGCCACTGCACTCCAGCCTGGGTGTCAGAGTAAGACTCTGACTCAAAAAAATAAAAATTAGGATTTGAAGGGACACTAAGTTAGTGACCTGTTGGATACCCCTACCCCCAGTTAATGGTGATTGCCATGGGCACTGACTGATCAGAACAGACCTCTAGGGACCCCTGCTGTGCCCTAATTAACCCTTTGACTTCTGGGCAGTGAGGACATTCTGGAAATTCTGGTTGGGTTGCCTGGGGAATTGCAGGGCACCTGGAGGGCTCAGGACAACCACTGTTGCCAGTTTGTTCCCAGGTCCAGTGTTTCGGTTAACAACTGAGAGAGCTGCACAGCTTTTGGCTGAATACTGCTTGGGGTCCTGCTCTCTGTCCTCCGAAAAAATATATGGGTCTACTACTCCAGGAAGACTCTGGGGGCCTTCCCAGCTCAGACAGACCTGGCTTCAAGTTTTCCTCTGTGGCTCACACCTATAATCCCAGCACTTTGGGAGGCTGACGTGGGCAGACTGGTTAAGCCTAGGAGTTTGAGACCAGCCTTAGCAACACAGTGAAGCCGATCCACAAAAAATCAAAAATGGTTGGGAGTGGTGGTATGCACCTGTAGTTTCAGCTACTTGGGATGCCGAGGTGGAAGGATCCCCTGAGATCAGGAAGTGTGAGCTGCTGTGACTTGTGATCATAGTGACTGTGGCACTGCGCTCCAGCCTGGGCAACAGAGTAAGACCCTGACTCCAAAAAAAAAAGCCCAGAACAAACAAGTGCCATCTTGGAGGTGGCTCAAAAAGGTTAAAGGAGAATCTGAGAAGAAAAATTTCTTGGAAAGAGCCCAGGCCTCTGCCAGGGCCTGGAACCTCCAGCACTGCTGGAGGAACTTCTGGGAGGAGGCTGGAGGTCGGGGGCGCCTGCGTGGAGGATGCTGGCTGGGGCAGAGGCCGGAACCCGGTTCTGCCTTGGGCAGAGGTGGCTTCTGAGGGCTGGGCTGTCGCCACAGACCTAGCGGGCGGGGTTGACAGCACAGGCTGGGATAGCCCCAAACTTGGCTCCAGAGGAGGAGAAGGTGTCTGTCAGTCCTCTCCCCAGGCTTCTGTCTCACACCTCGCCTCAGAAACAGCCCCAGCTCTTAGCCTGGAGTCCAAAGCCACTGCCACCTCTCCAGCCTCATCGCCTGTGCCCCCACCCGCCATGCTGACACCAGGAACACACCTCCCTCTCTCTCTCCACCTGCAAATGCCTCCTCAGCCCACAAGGCCTGCTCTGAAGGCCATCTCACCGCCTTCTTCCATGTGAATTGTACCCGGTGCCCATTTTCCCACAATGCAGGGTTCTCGGGCTCAGGGAAGGCAAGCAACTTGCCTAAGGTCACACAACAAATCGACAGCCAGTCAGCTTTGGCCTCACGCCTCCCGTCTTCCCAGCTTTGGGCCCACACACTCACCATGCATAATGGCCCTTCTGGTAGAGGCGGATGACGATGACCAAGGGGACACACAACATGGAGGACAGGGCCACGCTCCAGCCCAGCCCGATGGCCCAGGTAGGGTACACATAGGTTTTGTTGTAGGTCAGGGGTATGTACTTGATGAGTGAGAAGACAAAACATCCCTGCAGAGTTGGGGGCAGTGAGGAAAGGAGTCCTGGAAGAGTGGGGGCCTTTTGGGACCAGGGTGGGCCTCAACCCGAGGGGAGGGTCTCTCTCCTTGTGGGGGGTTGGCTTATGTTTCCTATCCCTCTCTGCCGCCGGATCCTCCCCCAGTGCAAATCTGACCAGCCACTCCCCTGCTCAAAACCCTTCTGTGGCTCCCCAGTGCCTTCGGGATGCAGTCCAAGCTCCTCTGTGGGGCTGGCAAGGTCAGTGGGGAGCTGCGCCTCTTCCCTCCTCTCCCCCCACCTCTGTGTCTACACTCCAGCCACACTGAATTTCTTCTAGTTCCTCAGCCTCTTCCTCAGAGCCTTAGCACAGGCCGTTCCCTCCGCCTGGCTCTCTTTTCCTCACGTTCTCCTCATCCTAATTTAAGCTCCCGGGCTCCTGCCTCACCTGCCCAGGCCCCACCCAGATCTTCCTTCCAGAAAGTGCATGATAATTGTCCCGTCTCTTCAGACCATTGAGTCTGATGGCAGGCACTTATGTGTCTTGTCCCCTGTTGCTTTTTCCTTTTCCTTTTTCTTTCTTTCTTTTTTTTTTTAAGTCAGGGTCTCACTCTGTCACCCAGGCTGGAATGCAGTGGCATGATCATGATGATCACGGCTCAGGGCAGCCTCAACCTCCCAAGTAGCTGGGACTACAGATGTGTGCCACCACGCCCTGTTGATTTTTTTTTTTTTTTTTTGTAGAAATGAAGTCTTGAATTCCTGGGCACAAGCAATCCGTCCACCTCGGCCTCCCAAAGTGCTGGGATGACAGGCATGAACAGGTGCACCCTAAATGCCAGCAGCATGGATGAGAGCCTCTCTTCTCCTCCTCCACCGCCCACAGCTCCATCCCCATCCCTGAGCCACCGCAGCAGGGTGATACCCTGGCCTGGCTCCCAGGACAGGGTGTGGACCTGCGCTTTGCCCTGCCTGCTACCCTGTTTGGTGGCCATGAGTGTGGGGTGGGGTCAACCCTGGCCTCCAGGCCTGCAAGCAGTCCACCCTGCCCCTGAGAAGAGCACCCCGGGCTGGTGGGGATCCCATGGCCTCTCTTCTGGGCAGAACCGGAGCCTCTGTGAGGGGGCCCGGGGTGGTTCTGGATTGATCTGCACTGTGAAGACGGCCTGACCTCTCACTACTCAGGAGGTGTGGCATGACGGCGAGGGTATCAAGCTGCAGGCACCATCTACCAGCCATCCGTGGCATGCCTGGCCCTGCCGTCACTCCATCCTCACGCGCGGCTGGGGCTGGGGCGGGTGAGTCCCAGGAGAGGCTGCTCGGACTCTCCCAGGCAGGAAGCTCCAGCCGGGACTTGCCACGTCACACTCCTCTTCCGCAAAGTGACCTCATCCTGCTCCTTGGAATGCAGCCCACCTCTGAGCTATGCAGCTATCAGGGAGGGAGGGAGAAGGAAACTGAGGGTCAGAGTGGGGAAGATGAGACCAAGGGAAGGCCAACTAGAGTCACCTCTGTAGCAAATGGACCAGTTGCTGTGGTCACTGGCTGCAATGGCTACTTATTGAGGGGGAGGTACGCCCCTCGGAGGAAAAGGCCACAGTCACACTAAACAACGGGAACACTTAAGGTGTCGTCTGCCACTCCAGTCCCACTTCAGAGTCTTCTCGTTGTACAGTAGGGAAACTGAGGCCCAGAGAGGGCGGTGACTTGCTTGAGGCCACCCCACGAGTTAGCGGCAATGCTGACTGTGCCTGGCCTGAGAGCAGAGGTCACCGAGGGGAGGCCGCTGTTGCTCACACCTGGTTCCTAAGTCCAGGGAACATTCTGGCCATTTGCGTTCCCCATGGTATAAGTCAAGAGTGGCAGATGTTGTCTCTCCAGCAACAGGCTCCAAGGTCACCACAGTTCCAACATTGACGGGCCAGCAGCTTCTGTTGCAGTGGAATCCCCACTTGCTGGCGCCTCGGAAATGCCAAATGGTTCCCAGAGGGTGGGAGAGCCCTTGAGAGAAGAGCAGCGTGGTGCCCCACTGTCCTGGGTCCTGGGTGGGTGCAAGGCTTCCTGGTCCTGGGGGAGCCCCGAGTACCTCTCTGCTTGGACTTCCCCTCCCAAAAAGCCCTCCCCGCCACCACAAGCACTTCCAGCGTCTGTGACCTCTGCCTCCAGCATCCCTAAGGCTCCTCGACTCAACCAGTGGCCTCACTGAGCTCATGAGGATGTGCTCATGAGGATGTGCTCTCAGCCATGGGCCCCGTAGCCCCAACATGCCCAGATGCACGCTGCTCTTCCAGAACACCTTGCCTTTGTACGGACTGGTTCCTCTGCCACGCGTGCCCGTCCGTTTTCTCCTCCTGACAAGCTCCTACTCATCCTTCAAAACTCAAATCTAAGTGACCCTCTGGCATAGCTGTCTTCCCCTCCCAGCAGAGCTGAAGCTGGGTGTATCGCAAGCCCGCTCTTGACAGACGCTAAACGGAAGATGGTTTAGCAGGACAGGTGTCACATGCTGGGAAGGAAAGGTGCTAGCCAGAGCCAGGCCAGGATGGAACTCACAATGCAGACAACTGGAGTAATCACAGTCCAGCTGTACCTCATCCAGGGCCCGGGCCAGTAGCCGATCCTGTCTTCAATACCGTCATAAAAGTTATTGCAGCCTGCAAGAGACAGAGGGGGACATGCAGCAGCACCGTGTCCAAGGCCAACACCAGCACATCAGGGGCTCGAGGGCCATGAGGGGGTCTCTGGGACCTGATCCAGACCCCTGCACCTCAGACCTACATGTGGCAGACATTGATAAGAAATTCATCCAGCACTTTGGGAGGTTAAGGTGGGAGGATTGCTTGAGTCCAGGAGTTTGAGACCAGCCTGGGCAACATAAAGACATCTTGTCTCTACAAAAAAATCAAAAAATTAGCCAGGCATGGTGGCGTGTGCCTATAGTCCCAGCTACTCTGGAGGCTGAGGCGGAAGGATCACTTGAGCACATCGGGTCGAGGCTACAGTGAGCCATGATCATGCCACTGCACTCCAGCCTGGGTGACAGAATGACACCCCAACAAGAAAGGAAAGGAAAGGAAAGGAAAGGAAAGAAGGAAGGAAATAAATCAGTCAAACGTAACTTGGCATCCTGTATTTTTCTGACAACCCTAGGCACATCCCATGTCCTAGCACGGCCAACCCAAGGTCTCAGGGAGGCCAAAATGGACCATTCCTGGACCCAGACAGACCCCTGCACAAACAAGTTCTGACTATCAAAACATATAGTCACACCTGGCACCTTCTGCACTGGAAGGGTCTGTAATATGGCTACAATGATATCATTTGTATATTGCAGGTAGAGAGAGAGCCTCTCTGTTCAACTCAGAATGAATCCCCGTTAGAATTCTCTGCCTCTGGAGATCCTAGGTGTGGGGGACCAGCCCCCACGGAGAGATTAGAGTGTCCCTGGAAAGGTGTGGTGGC
>CAUYQG010170004.1:0-26937 GCA_963574415.1 Tarsius wallacei | reverse complement strand
CCCTAAAAAGGATGAGACTACCTTTTCAGGAAACAGACAGCTGAGCTGATAAAGCATTAACAGGAAGCAGATGAATTTGACTTTGAATTCTAGCTCTTCCATTGAGCTTCGTGTGATATTGGGCAAGTTTCTTTTTTTTTGAGTTGGAGTCTCACTCCGTCGCCCAGACTGAAGTGCAGTGGCTGCTCCCGGTCACCGCAGCCTCGACCTGCTGGGCTCCGGCAATCCTTCCGCCTCAGCCTTCCAAGTAGCTGGAACTACAGGCGCACGCTACCACACCCGGCTCATTTTTTGATTTATTGTAGAGATGAGGTCTCACCAAGTTACCCAGGCGGGTCTCGAACCCGCGGGCTCAGGCAATCCACTCACCTCAGCCTCCCAAGGCGCGGGATTACAGGCTGAGCCACCGAGCCCGGCTTGGGCAAGTTTCTTAATCCCTCTGGGCTCCAGGTTCCCCTCTGTAAAGTGAGAACAATACAGAACAAGGAGGGTTGCTGGAGTGATTAGTGATGATGAAGGTGTGATGTAAGCATTTAGGGAGCACCCATCAATGCACATTGTATTCTAGGTACCAGGATGCAGCAGAGATCAAAAGAAACACAAGTCTGTGCCTTATGGAACTTACATAGCGTTGAGGAAGACAGACAAGTACTTAAAAAATATGTCAGTCAAAACTGCTAAGAGGAAAACAGCACAGAGAGGAGACAGGAAGTGAATGAGTGAGTGGCAAAGACCAGCTCCAAACAGCAAACTCTCCTTGCTTGGCCATCATAGGACCTCAGGCACGAGGCACATCCTTCAGGACACATATCAAGCCTGCCCAAATGTCCCATGGAAGACTCTTGCTGGGCTGGGACTGACACCTCTGATCTGATCACCAACAGTTCTCTGTTAAGATCACATTCTACATCCCTACCCTTTTCTTGGCCTCACTAGTCTCTTTTAAAGGCTGGAGGTGGGCAGTCAGCTAAGAGCCGCAGAACTAGTTTTTGACAACTTTCTTTTCTTTTCTTTTTTTTTTTTTGAGCCAGGATCTTAAGCAAGAGGGCAGTGGCACAAACATGGCTCACCACAGCCTGACCTTCTGGGCTCAGGAAATCCTCCCGCCTCAGCCTCCCAAGTAGCTGGGACTACAGGCGTGTGTCACCATGCCTGCCTAATTTTTTGATTTTGGTAGGGACAAGGTCTCACTATATTGCTAAGGCTGGTCTCGAATACCTGTGCTCAGGCAATCCTTTCACCTCAGCCTCCCAAAGTGCTGCGATTACAGGCGTGAGCTGACCCTCACTTTCTTTTCAAGGGCTACAGTCTCACATTTACTTTTGTTTTGAGCCTCAGCCAAAATAGATACTAAAAATATTTTACTTTAACATGGTTACATTATTTTTAGCAGAGAGATTAGTAAAGGTTATAGACATTATTGAAGATAAAGGTGTATCTTTCCTAATCAAGAAATGTTTCATATAGGACATAAAGTCTTATTTGAGCTCAAGGACCTATATGCATGAATATGTAAGCATATGTCCATTGCTGCTTAAAAATTAATAAAATGTAATTATTAAAAGAGTAAGGAGATAGTGTAAGAATAAACTATCTAACCCAGATAAATGTATCTATGGTCTACAGCAAATTTCTCCTCCCTTGAAGACGTCCCAAGTAAAGGTAAGGTATGTTTTAAGAGGGATTTTCATCTAAATGTCTGTACCACAGACGATTTGATATTCATAATTCATTTCTCTTCAGTTCTGACATTGGGGAATATTCTTATTATTGCCCTGTTTATCCTCTTTTAAAAACTGTACTGTTGATTTCCTGGGCACAATCCTATTTAGAATCAGTTTCTAATTTCTCTGAGAGTTTCCCAGGTCCTGTTTTAGGGTCACTTATAAGGGAGGTTATCTCTCTTGGGAGGAATGTCTTCAAAATCCAGTAGTCGGGTCAGAGTGCCCGCCATTCCTCAGACATGCAGCTTGGGAAGATTCAAATCTAGAAACACATTTACGTGACTGGGTTTAAGACTCTGGCTGCCTGCCTAGGTTCTGCACCATCAAGTTTTGCCACAATTCCTTCGATTCAGACTTTCTGAGGGCTAATTGCGCCTAATTTGCAACAAGCCACACAGGAAACTTGTTAATCTACTCAGCTCTGGTCTTCCTTTGTAAAAGCACAGGAACTGCCAATATCCTTCTCCTGCTGGTGCTCTGGTCCCTGAACAAGTCACAAATCCCTCTCAGGTGAGAGCAGCCCAGGAGGGGGTGACTGTGTGTCCTAGCTCTCTCCGTGGGAGGGGACATGAATGAGTGGCAGAGGCCATTTCCAAACAGCAAACTCTCCTGGCTCTGCCATCAGGATCTCAGGCACGAGTGCTCTGATGCCATGTGGGCCTCACTGTCATTTACAGAAATGCTTCTTTCTGTTCCAGCAACATTAGTTTAGCTTCATTGGAGAGCATTAGCCTGGCTGGACTGCTGAAAACAGACATCGATAATATTAGGGCCTGGAACATTCTGATTTCTGTTTTCAGACCTAATGACTGTTTTAAAGCTAATTCTCATGAGAGCATTTGTTCAGGGAACATATGGTACTATCCACAGTTTTTGTCTTTTAAAAGTCATTCTCTCACTGCCTCAATTTGTTTTAACCAAAGAAACGACGTTCTAATACATCACATGGCACAGATGACTTCTGATAAGAAGCAATGGCCTCTTGACACCCTCAGTCATCACCCGCCCCCAGAGGCAGCCCCTTTTAGGATTTCTTTTTTTATCTTTTCTGGTGATTTTCTTCATAGTTTTTGATGAATCAGAGAATACAAGATATTTTCAGCCTCAAGTGGCATCTATTGATTCCCTGTGAAGGACATTTATCCTCATATGCTGTGTCTTCTCCCAATATTTGCTACTTATATTTTATTTATTTTGTAACTATGAATAGCATAACCTTTTTTTTTTTTTTAAATTAGGGGCCTCACTCTGTCACCCAGGCTGGAGTATAGTGGCATGATCACAGCTCACCACGTCTCGACCTTCTGGACTTGGGTGATCCTTCCATCTCAGCCTCCTAAGCAGTTTGGACTATAGGCACGTGCTACCACGCCTGGTCAATCCTTTTTTTTTGTAGAGACAAGGTCTTGCTAAGTTGCCCAGGCTAGTCTTGAACTCCTGGGTTCAAGCAATCCTCCCACCTCGGCCTCCCAAAGTGCTGTGATTACAGGCATGAGCCTCAGCACCTGGTCTCAACATGCCCTTTTTAATGCCATCAACCATCTACCACATATTCTCTAACTTCCCACATTATTTCATCTTTGTCCCTCTTTCCCCCCTTACTTTGTATGAGACAAACAAACAAACCTTTTCTCTCTACTAGGTCAGGGCTGTGAATATTTATATTCTACCTTGCAGCTATCACAAAGTTTTTCCTGCTTTATTCACAGATTGGCTCTAAAATCAGAAAATCGATACATAGAGTTCATACGATTATGACTATGTAAATATTGTTGACTGCCTGGCCAACAGCAAGTTAAGGTTACAGTTCCCTCTCTGGGTTCAAAGTCAGGATTGCTGGGCCATGCAAAGAAAATGTTCCTAGCACCAAGGTTAAATAGAGTCTGTTTTTTTCCCCCTACTTTTGCTGAAATTCATGCTGCTTTATGGTAGGAGGTTTTTTTCCCTTCAGAAACTGACTGCCACATGGGGAAAAAACCCCAGAGAACTCCAGGATAAGAGCAGAGGCCTAGATACAAGCCCACTTTTCTGATTATTAGTTACAATGCTGGGCAAGTCACGACACTGAGCTCTTGGTTCCTCGTCTGTAAATGGGAAAGATGCCAGACCAGCCCATCTCACAGGACCATCCAGAGAATCAAGTCGGCTAAGACAAGAGAAAGAAGGCCAACAGAGGGGAGAGCTCTACTGTATAAAGGAACAGGAATATCACCGTGATCTTTCCTCTGAGACTCTGCCTGTTCTCAGGGGGCTTTGACGAGGTCTGCTTGCATAGACAGATTTATCATAAGACTTAGGAAATAATTCCTTTTCTGCTATGCTAAGTTTAGCTACCGGAACATTAACCGATAACAAATGTAGACAGGAAAGAAAGCTCTACTGGCAGAGAAAAGCCCCAAATACAGCCTGATCTCACTTAATGACTTGAAAAAACTTGTTTAGTCCTAGAACCACACTTTGCTTACAAGAAGCCCAGTCCGGCATGACCTAAGTGCTTCTAAAGTGATGGTCAGGGCAGGGTGCAGTGGCTCACGCCTGTCTCCCGGCACTTTGGAAGGCTGAGGCGGGAGGATTGCTTGAGGTCAGAAGTTCAAGCCAGCCTAGGCAAGAGGGTGAGACCTTCCTCGACTTAATTTAAATAAATAAATAAATAAAGTGATGGTCAAACCGACACCTTGCGCCCCTCCCCACGCTCCCACATTTGCTATGTTTAGACAAGGAGACTGCCTGTTTCTAATAAAGGCGAGCAGAAAAAACTCACCTTTGGTTGGGGTGGGTGGGGATGGGGGGTTCCTACAGGGGTGGAAATTCTCAAGCACTGGCACTTGAGTTCCTATTTACAGCCTGGATAGTGTCAGCGCGCAGCGAATCTCATGCCCCTGCCAGGACAGAGCATCCCCGTCACGCTGAGCTCCTTGGCTGGGTGGGTGGGCAAGTCCCCCAAAAGACCCTGGAATGTGGGGAGCCCCTGACCACAATCACTGCGCCTAGACTGCTTACCACCCCCCGCCAAACAGGAGGCTTTCTGAGAGACCTGCTTGTTTCTGCCTTTTTTTCCTTTTCAGCCCTGAGCATGGCTGCTGCCCCTCCCCATGCTCCCATTTTTGCTATTTTTAGACAAGGAGACTGCCTGTTTCTAATGAAGGCAAGCAGAACGGCAGGCTCTGTCTTTGGTATTGACTGAGGGCCTCTGGTCGTTCCCCGCCCCCACCGCCTGCCCCAAGTGAATGCCCGAGGCACGAAGCCTGCTGCAGACACAGCACAGAGAGCAACACTTTGAATCTAGGCAAAAACTGAACGGAACAGTGTGTTTCCAGGTCTGTTAGTCCTGGGGTTGGAAGCCACGGGCACTTAGAGAGCTGGTAGCAACCGAACTGCCTCCAGCAGCCTCAGAAGCAAACAGAGGGCGCTCCTTCCCTTTGAGGGAAGTGAGGGTTCATGTGTGGGTGGTGACTGGAGAGAGAAACCTTTTAAAAAGAGGAACCTCTATCCAAGTTCAGGACTTTTTCCACCGTGTATCTTTATGAGATTTACTTTTCTTTCCAACACCATACTCCAACACACACACACACACACACACACACACACACACACACACACACCCACCACAGGTTTAAAGCTAGCTGTCATCGTTGACTGTGATGATTGCATGACAAACATTATTTCATTTAATCATTAAAGATAACCCTGGTAGTTGGCTCTCTTGCTATTTATTTTGTTCACTAACTTGTCTGACCACAGGTGGCATCTGGATTCGAATCCAGGCCTGACTCTGGAGCAATAATTCCATGTACTACACATAATACCTTGAGTCATCCAATCACTGCAGAGAATTAGCCCTTTCCTGTGGGCTAAGATAATCTCAGCAAAGGCGGCTCACTTATAAGAGAGAAAAAGAGATACACAGATCCATTTCTGAGTAACAAAGCTATTACTGTAGACAAGTCTTGATTATTTGGCTTAATAAAAAGAGGTAGAAATAGATGTTAAAGGACAACCAAAGAAACTCTGACACCCCCATCTCACACCATACACTGGAGTTAATTTGAGACGGATTACAGACAAACTGTGAAAGTCAAACTTATAAAGCTTCCAGAAAAAGAAATAAAGGAGGATGTCTCCATAGCCTTGGGGTCATGGGCAGAAGGGAACTTTCTGGTGGGATGGGAGAATGTTCTTTATATCTATACGGGTGACGGCTACTTGTGTACATATGTGTCAAAATTTATGGAACTATACACTTAAGATTTTTGCATTTTCACTTTATATAAATCATACTTCAATAATGAACTGTCAGCATAATAAACAGTACCTGCGTTCCAATCTACAAAATCATCAACCATCCATTCAAATGTATAGTGAATGCCTACTTCATTCCACATGCTGCGCTTAAAGCAAAAAATAAGTTGGTAAATAGTTCAAATGTGGTCAGATCACTAAGGGAGCTTTCAAAAAAGTTGGGGCAACAACCTAAGTGTCCATTACTGGATGAATGGTTAAAAATTTTTGATATATATACTTATATGGATTTTTTTTTCTTTTTCAGTAGCTTTAGGGGGTACAAATAGGTTTTGGTCTGGGTTTTAAGGGTACCCACTAACCTGACCTGTGCATACTGTACCCTGCTAGGTGGTTTTTTGCCCTATATAATGTAATATTATCTAGCCTTAGAAAAGGAATTTGCGATTTGCAACAATATAGATGAAACTGGAGGACATTATGCTAAATGAAATAAACCAGACACAGAAAGACAAATGCCACATGAGCTCACTTATTGGTAAAACCTAAAAATGTGGAACTCATGAAAGCAGAGACTAGAATGGTGGTAACCAGGTGCTGGGGGCAAGAGGATATGGGAAGATGTTGGCCAAAGAGTCAGATATGTCAGATGAATACGTTCTGGGGATCTCATGTAGAACATGGTGACTATAGTTAATAATAATGTACCGTATACTTGAATTTGCTAATAGAGTTGATTGTGAGTGTTCTTACCACACACAAAAGATTATAACCATATGAGGTGATAGATATTTTAATTTTCTTGATTGTGGTAATCATTTCGCAGTGTATACATATATCAAAACATCATCTTAAGGATATATAATTTTTATTTTTCAAGTATACGTCAATAAAGCTGAAAAAAAACCCCTAAAACTCCAAAAGTTGGGGAGATAGATGTTTTTAAAAAAAATTTAAAACAGAGTTTATTAGAGAAAGAACGGGGGAGAAATATTGAAGAACACGCCTTGGCCTGGGCGTCTTGGAGAAAAACTGCCAATTTTTGTTTATTTTGGAGTTGGGGTCTCTGTCACCCAGGCTGGAGTGCAGTGACATGATCATAGCCTCCTCACTGCAGCCTTAACCTCCTGAGCTCAGGTGATATCCTCCTGCCTCAGCCTCCCAAGTAGCTGGGACTACAGATGTGCATCATTATGCCCAGCCAGTTTTTAAATATGTTTTGTAGAGATGAGGTCTCGATACGTTGCCCAGGTTTGTCTCAAACTCCTGGGCTCAAGCAATCCTCTCACCTTGGCCTCCCAAAGTGCTGGGATTACAGGCATGAGCCACTGCACCCAGTCAATAGTAAATGTTAACAAGAAGTAAATAACTATATATATGAATATTATAAAGAATGTAAGTACCAAAAAAATTCCACCAAAACAACCACAATAAACCAAAATAAAAACCTTGATGATCAAAGACTTTCTTTTTTAAGAGACAGGTTCCACTCTGTTGCCCAGGCTGAGTGCTGTGGCATGATCACAGCTCACTGCAGCTTCAAACTCCTGGGCTCAAGGAACCCTCCTACCTCAGCCTCCTAGGTAGCGGGGGCTACAGGTGTGCACCACTACCCTGGCTAAGTTCATAGTAATTTCTACTGAGCTTTATAATACGAAATGGTTTCTGCTCTCTAGGAAAATGTGTCTTTCTGTTCCTATTTGGCAGAGTCTAATATCAAAATTAGTTCCCTTCCTAGGGCTTATAGCCATGGTGTTGAGCAATAATATATTTAAGTGGATTTCAGGTGTGAGACTTAGGGGATCAAAACAATTGCAGTAAGAGCTGTCCACAAAACATCCCCAGATAGATAGCATGCATTGAAAACAGAGTTGATTGTACTCTCTAGCTAGAGAAAAACACCACAAAGGCAATAGGAAAGGGGAACTTTTAAATCACAGGGGACCTAAGGCCTCCGTGGCCCAGAGAAGCAGTATGATATGTCAAAGAATGAGCTAGAACAAGAAGGTGGCAGGGTATAGTGGAGTTCTGGTATGAGTGTGGTCTTAAGCAACAGTGTGCATTGTATTTGGGTAAGACATTTAATCTTACTTACAGGAGTAGGGACTTGGTGAGGTTTGCCCAGCTTCCAAAAGTTTTGATTCTTAGCTTTAGTTGGTCCTCTCTCAGACCAAACTTTGAGATCAGAGCGGCATATCAGAAATACAAAATGCTGAATTGTAAATGCCTTTTGCTGTGTAAGGCAAATGTGGGTTCAGCTGTGGTGAACAGGAAGTAACTCCAAACCTAGGCACTATTATCTCTCCATACAGCACTTTAATGACACAATTCTCACAGTTAGTGGTTT
The DNA here is from genome assembly GCA_963574415.1 of Tarsius wallacei. Classification (NCBI taxonomy): domain Eukaryota; kingdom Metazoa; phylum Chordata; class Mammalia; order Primates; family Tarsiidae; genus Tarsius; species Tarsius wallacei. Next base: position 18,627 of record CAUYQG010170004.1, on the reverse strand, counting down.
GAAGTCAGATTCTCTGCTTGTCTACACTCGCTGCTATTAGGATTGCAAACAAAAACAAGCCAGGAAAACAAAGGTTTATTCAGAGCAATGGTGTTATGGGTTGAATTGCCATAGCCTTAGCATTCATATGTTGAGGTCCTGGTGCCCCCCTACCTCAGAATGTGATCTTATTTGGGAATGTGATTGCTGCAGACATAATTAGTTCAGATGAGGTCATACTAGAATAGTATGACCGGTGTCCTCATGTAAAGGGGAAAATTTGGACACATGGAAAGAAACACACACAAGGTGAGATCTTTGGGAGGATCAAGGCAGAGAGTGGCAAGTCGAGGCATGCCAAAGCTTGCCAGCAAACCACTAGGAGCCAAGAGAGAGGCATAGAATAGATTCTTCCTCAAAGCTCTGAGAACCAACCCTGCCGACACCTTGATCTGGGACTTCTGGCCTCTGGAACTGTGTGTCATTTCAGCTACCCAGTTTGTGGTACTTTATAACAGCAGCATTGCAAACTGACACCGGTGGCACAAATGCTCGAAGGACAAACCGGCCTTAGCAGATAGGCTGGTTCACTAACTTTCCTTCCCTTTGCTTTGCCCGTAACATCACTTTGGGAGAAAAGAACTTCTCACTGACATGCATTCATAGACAAAGGAAAATCTTAACCTTTAAGAAATTTATATTTAAGGTACTGAATAAAAGTATAATTCCTATTCTTTGCTAACCACTACATTTTCTGTCTTTAAAAAGTAAGGCCCTTCTTTCGTAAACTCCAACAATCACCTATTGAGTCTTTATTATTATAGACCAGAAGTCTATACAATTTTTTTAAAAATAGTTTTATTTTCTTTTAGGCTCACGGGGTACAAGAGCATGTTTGTTACATGGACATATTGTGTAGTGGCGGGTATTGGGTCTCAAGTGGCTCACTCTCCAGATAATGAACATTGTACCCAGCAGGTAATTTCTAAAACCTACCCCACCCTCCCCGCCTCCCCCATTTTTGATGTCCTCAGTGTCTATTATTTCCATCTTCGTGACCATTTAGCTCCTGCAAATAAGTGAGGACATGTGGTGTTTGGTTTTGTGTTTCTAAGTTAGTTCACTTAGGATGGTGATCACCAGCTCCATCCGTGTTGCTGCAAAGGACGTGATTTTGTTAGGAATCTTTAGAGAGTGTTTGCGCGTTAGCTTTCAGACTTTACTTGGGCTTTCACCATATCAATGTGCTAAAAATGCACACGGTTGAAATGACCACCCTCAGCATATAAGTGGCATCATTTAGTCAAAATCCAAATTACTCGTAAGTCCACAGAAGCTGCCGGAAAGAATAATAAGAAAAACAGATTAGAAAAGCAGCTTTGCTCTCACAGATGTACACTGTAATTATACTGTTCAGAGCTATTGGAAAACCGTAAGCAAAACTGATTTTTAGTGTGCTTGCTAGCTTCAAAGAGGTGCCGAATGACAGGAAGGTTTCTTATTCGTGGCTAGGCCAAAACCAAGCTAATTACAAGCTCTGACTTGACGAATCAAAAAATGTCAACAAAACTACTGGTCTCTGCTATACAGGTCAACACCCTGTCCTGAGTCATTAGGAACATAAGCAGTTAGTGATAGATAAATTGAACAGAGCCGCAGTGGGCAAAGAAAGAGGGGTACCTGCCTGGGTACCTCTCTGGCTGAGATGATCTGGAAGATATATGGTTTGGGGCCTCTGGGGAGAAAAACAGACACTTATTCTGGTTTCAGAATCATGGTTCAGCTTTAGTAATCTCCAGCTGTGGCTCTTTTCTACACCAAAAACCTTCCTATAAGTTTAGGATCAAAGCTAGGCATGTTAGAATCAAACGTCAGTACACTTCAATTGCTTCAATAGTGGTTCTCAAGTTTGAATGTGTATTATAGAATGGACAACAGACCCAGGAAGCTGCTTTTTTTTTTTTTTTTTTTGAGGGTAGTCTCACTCTATTGCTCAGGCTGGAGTGCGGTGGCATGCTCACAGCCACCGCAGCCTCGACCTGCTGGGCTCAGGTGATCCTTCTGCCTCAGCCTTCCAAGTAGCTGGGACTGCAGGAATGTGCTACCATGCCCAGTTAATTTTTTTGATTTGTTGAAGAGATGAAGTCTTGCCAAGTTGCCCAGGCTGGTCTCAAACCCCTGGGCTCAGGCAATCCTCTTGCCTCAGCCTCCCAAAGTGCTGGGATTACAGGTGTGAGCCACTGTGCCCAGCTTGGGGAAGCTGCATTTTTAACAACTTGTTCCTGGAGCGGGTGGTTCTAGAACCTACAGTTTAGGAAACACTAGCTTAGAGGCATGGTAAAGCAGTGAGATGTGCAGTCCAGAAATGGTGTTGTATGCTTCTATGAATGACCAAGAGCCAGAATGACCCATCTTAGTGAGATTGGCAAAGAATGAGGAGGCACGGGCAGGGCACTGGTGAATGTACCTCTGAGTCTGGTACTGATTCTGATGTTTAAAGTGTCTGTAAGGGTTGGCATTCCAGCTTAGTAGGCTGGGATCTGGCTGGTGTTCGGGAGCTCTGAATACCACTGAGGTCATATATGTAGCCATTCATCACACCATACTCCACAAATTCTACCTTCCAGAAAGCACACATAAACAAACTAATAAGGGATTAGGCACTTGGTTGAAAACCATAAACATGCTGCCCATTATTTTACATACTTTATGTGCCTTCTTTATTTTATTTTAAAATTGTGGGGTACAGTTAAGGGTTAGGTATACAAATATTCATTGTGCAGGTACCCTTGTTGATGAGGTGTGCCCCCTTCCCCAGACAGATACTGACTACCATTATTGACTACCGTTAATCCCACCTCCCTGCTCCCCCCCGTAGTCTGACTTCTTACTATGTGCTTAGCAATCTGTAAACACAAACATTAATGTTTAAAGCTGTCATTGAAATTATACTCATGTATTCTACCTACTCCTGAGAAGTCTAAATTATCTATTTTCAGAGTCTGATTTAAGCTCTAGTAATTTTGGATAAAGCCTGTCTTTCATATGCGTGTCCAAATCCTATTGACATAAAATTTCTTAATGGCCATTACTAAAAATGCTCTCAAAATATTTACCCTTTTGGTTCCCTGACAGCGTTTTCTTAGGCGAAGTTATTACACAACATCTGAGCTGACTAGGAGTAGATACTGGAAAGCTTTGGTTCTTGCCTTGTGGTTTCCCCTTCTAACCAGTGTTACTTAGTTGGGACCTGGGCAGTTACTTCATCTCTGCAAGCTTACTGTTTATTCATAAGTTGTAATATTTACCACAGGGTTGATGTAAATAATAACGTGGGCAAGTATCTATATACCCTTTGCCCTTGGAAGGCACCTATTAAACATCCTCACTCACGCAGGGGGTGCCTGATTTACTCTCCGCATCATCTCCTTGTCTCTGGTAATGTAGCACTTGGGAGGATTCAGTGGTTGGCTCTGACAAAGTCTGTCACTTGTGTTCAATGCATTTTAACTGTTAGTAGAATGATCGTCAAAGATAATTATATAAAGAAACAGACAATTTACAGACTTGAGTGGCTCAAGAGGAGTGGCATACTGGTAAACATTTAACAACCAGCATTCGGGAGAAAAAAACCCATATGCAATATGTATGTACATAAGATTTTAAAAATAAATTTTACTAATAAAAATGAGTAATACCCAATTTACAAATAATAAAATAAACAATAGTCTTCATTATAAATTCCATATAACCAATTGATTGTCTACAGAGTCCTTTTGTTGATTTTTTTTTCAGAGCTTTTATATCTTCAGCCAACCTATGACTGCACTTGATGGAGTTCCAACAGGATGTTGGTTGATATTTTCCTTTACATTTATAGGACACAAATAAAATAAAGACACCTGTCAAAATGTCACTCATTTGTCAATGGTATGAGGTATTTTTTTGCTGAAGGGGAAAATAATTTTCAAATACTGGGAAATTATTTCCTCAAAGAAATGTGTATGTTATTGACAAAACAATGGCGATAGAGACAATGTAATTTTCAGCTTAAAAAATAAGAAAACAATAAACTAGCTCTGACTCATAGCATTTTTAATTGCTATGGAATGAATAATTCTACTTTAATCTATCAAGGTGATGTCACAATGCTGGGAAGAAATGCACAGTAGCTCACCATTATATTGTATTTCCACTATGTAGATAAATATACACAAATAATCTCAAGAGCATAGATAATAGTAGGTATGCAGTAGGATAATTACGAAGAGATTGATTTTGAGTATTACCTTTTAAAAATACAATTCATTTAATTTTAAGTGTATATAATTTAATCATTAATAATGGCTGTGCTTAGCAACAGGCTTGCAGAATCTGATGGTTGACTCTTGCAAGCCAGAAGCAGCAGGCAAGAGAAGCCAATTTTAGCATAATCTATTGAAGTTGCTACTTCCACTGGAATCATTATGGCTGCTGGCAAAAATCTGGAGCAGTGGCTATCAGTCAGGGAACCACAGATCCTGGTGTGACTCCAGAATCTTTGTAAGGGGCACTCAAGTCCATATGCTCATATGTAACTTCTTAATCAACAGATGCTAAAAACACAATTAAGTATTTTGATTTTTAAGCTACAGTCCGTTTTTTTCAGTTCTAAAAACTGAAAACTGGAAAAGGACACATGTCTTTATGTGTGGAATATAAAATATATTGAGGGAATAAAGTTCATAACATTTGGATGAGCAGAAGTTCATCTAGCATCATATTCATGACCTACTTATGTTACCAGCACTTTCCTTCACACTGTGGGAAAGATGATCTCAGATGACTGCATGCAATATTGCTTGTGTAGGACAATTTCCTACTAATTGCCAGGAACAACCAATCCCCCATGGTAATCATCAAAGCATAGGCCAGTCCTGTTACAAGTACATAATGAATAAGCATCTGAAGACTTGGCATAGTGCCTAGTCTTGACAACATGTAATTAACCCTAGCTATAATTCTAGATGCCACAGAGTTTCAGTGAAAAACAATTTAAGGAAAAACACATGTTCCTTTAAACAATTTTAGGCTTCATCTGTCAGTGATTTTGGAAAGTTACCATCATCCTTTATAACATATAAGAACAGATCAACGGAAAGGTTACCAGATTCAGAGTTGGAGAACTAGATTCCGGTCTTGATTCTGCTACTACCTATCTGTGTGATGCTAAGTAATGTTACCTCTATGCATCTTAGTTTCCTAATTTGTGAAGTAAAGGTGTTGGGCTAACTAACTGCTAAATTTTTAAATGAGAAAATCAATCTCTACAATCAAAAGAGTATCATGTCCCATGAGTTAGAAATTCCACAAATATGTCCTCAGTGTTACTCTCTTGGACAACAATGAAGGCCCCTCTACAGGTTTTCAATGTCACACTCTCTTTTGTTCTTCTGAACAAACATTGATTTCTCATTTCCAAATGTATATTTGACCTTCTTTCAAATGTTTATTATCAGTCTTCCCCACTGAAGTTTGTTTACCCATGAGAACAAGGCTCTCTTTTCCGGTAGATCATAATGCAATTCCCGGAAGGGACTGGGGTGGGAGGTGTAGGATATGCTCAGGTACAAAAGATGTCTTACAACATTGACCTGTTAAGAAAACAAGGGTGGGGTGGTCCCTGCCCCTGGGCTGGTGAGTGCTGTTCTTCTACCTTCTGACAATTTCTTATAAATGGCAAAGTCTTATTTTAAACACTTGAATTTATGGTCTTTTTTCTTCAGCACTGTTCAATAAAAAATTCTACAGTTCTAAACATACTGCTCCTGGGATCAAACAAGAATAACCAATATCCCTGATAACAGTCATAGCTTATAAGGTATTTTGAGGCACTGAACCTGGCGCTTTACAGACATTATCTCATTTATAGTTTTAACAACTCAGCAGGGTGGGTGTTATCATCACACTTGCCCACATGAAGCAGATGAGGCCCTAAGAAGCTCTCAGTTCCATGCCCAAAGGCCCAGGTTGCTAACCCAAGCTTGGCCAGCTAGTAAGTATATAACCTCCCTTACACTGCCTTCCTCTACAAATAAAACCCCCAGCATAACGCAGGTAAGATGGATGCCTGTCTTGGTTTTGAATGGGAAGAGTCATGGAACATCTTGGAGAGATTCAGCACCTGGAGATTTCACTTGAAGTTTTTCATGGCACAGTTGGGAGCTGGGATAGGATGCCCCCTTTGAAGTAGCCAATGTGAGACCTTCACTAAGCAAAGTTTATATTCAACACATGCAAAAAAAAAAAAAAAAAAAAGATCCTAATATATTGTCCATCCCAGTAAGTATTTTCATAGTAAGATCAGAAAACTATGAGCAGAATATACTGAACCATCATTTATTAGAAAAGCTGGACAATAAACTGTAGGTGCTATGTAGATGTCACAAATGTGCAAAAATACAGCTAATTTTCCTTAAGCAATTATTACAAGTTCTCAACGAGCTCCTTAATTTGATTCTGTTTAAACATCAAAAGAATTCTATGAGCTAGGAATTATGATTTCCACCTTATGTAGATGAGGAAAGGGACTTTGAGAGATTGTGGAAACACACCCAAGGTTATACTCATGTAAGTAGCTTTAGCCAGAATTCTAAGCCAGATTTGAGTCTTCTCTTTCCTTTCTTCACATTATTAAAATTAAATATAGTGAACACTTCTTTCTGCCCATCCAGCATTCCTTTCTTCTTTTGGTAAAAGCAGCTCACTAGGCCTTTGAGGAACAATCCTTCCATTATTTCATGTGGTCCTGTTAGGGATGCACACCACAGCACCTCATCCCCATGAGGCAAACCTTTGACCAACATAGGTTCATCAGATTCTGAATCTGAATCTTGGGAGGTGTTATGAAAAATCGGTGAAAAATGGCAGGAGCTGAGTAATAACACTGGCATCATGTCCACGAGTGTTGAGATTCTCCAGAGGAGGAGAATATTTTCTAGGAGACACTGTCCATGAGTCTGAGATTCTCTAGAAGCAAGCTCAATGAAAGCCTGGGCATGATAGATTCCCTGAAATGACATATTCTCACCCTGTAGCACAACACCTAGGATTTGGTAGAGGTTCAATAAATATTGCTCAGTGAGTGAATCCTCTGAGCTGCTGTGTTATTCCCTGTATATTTCCTGAGAGAGTTTGCCTTTTTCTTTAGAACTAATTATCTTCCCAGTGATTTCCTTTGCAACTTAAGTTTATCTTGCTTACAAACAAAGAACTCTATCTGATGCCTACTATTTCCACAGAAATGTTACATGTGCCATAATATTTGAGGGTCTAGTCTTACGGAGTTCTGTTTTTCTACAACAATGCACTTTATCTATTATTCTCATCCAAGGAAGGAAGCCGATAGAAAACTCCTCAATTGGAGCATCAAGGAACTATATAATCTCTTAGGAGAGATCATTTATTAAGCAGCATAAAGTCCCCATGAAAAAGTCCACCTACAATATGTGGGGAAGTAGTTTATTCCCATGTGCACTTGATTTATCTATCCATAGGTTGGGCCAATATCCAAAGACAGTCATGCAAATGAAACCTGTGCAAACAATCTATGAGTTCACAGGAAATGTTAACATTTTCTCAGAAAGAAATGGGCTGATTGTTTTGGAGGGAAAGTATTAAGATAAAAAAGCAATAGTATGCACAGAGCCAGTGTCAGAAAAATTATGTGCCACTTTCTTTTGGCTCTCACCCCGCTGAGGGTAGAAAAAGGCGGTAGTGGTGTAAAAAGCACATTAGATTAATGATGAGTCCCAAAACTGCCAAGTCAACAGTCTACTTGATGAGTGAAATTTCATAAGCTTGCAGCATCTGGGACATGGTCTGACAATCAGTAGATATATAGATTGCTTATGTATGTTTGGGACATAAAAAAGTCACACGTGCTGGGCATGGTGGCTCACACCTGTAGTCTCAACTACTTGGGAGACTGAGGCAGGAGGATCAAGCTTCAAGATTAAAAAAAAAAAAACCACATCAGCCTGTATGTCCAATATGAACAGCTAGATATAAGCAAGAAATTCTTCCTGACCCTTGGCACATATGCATGAAAACCTTTTTTGACCCAATCCTAAATTCCAGAAACTGGAATGTTTGAGCTTTAAGACTCAAACAAAGATATACATATTCAGCCTGATATGGATTGGGGTTCTATGGTAGGTTAAAATACGATCTGCATAATACATTAATTCCAGTTAAATCCAGCTCAAATAGACCCATACGTATTTGATAGTACCTTTCAGTATACAGCTGAAATGTTGAGTTTCCCATAATTTCAACTAAAGCCTCAAGAGACAGTTTTAAAACATGATCCCCCAACACTCACTTTATAACAAAGTGCTACCACAATACATGATTGTAGTATATGTTTCTGTGACTTCACTTTGAGAGAGGAAGCACCAACTCCTTTGTGTTTAAAAACAAAATGTCACACTCTATTCAGATTTTGTTAGTATACCCTCATGTCTTTTTTCTGTTTCAGGGTCTCATGCAGACTATCACATTGTATTTAGTTGTCATATCTTCATGGACTCTTTATAAACTGTGATGGTTTTTTAGATTGTTCTTGTCTTTGATGACCTTGACAGTTTTGAAGAGGACTCATCAGGTGTTTTGAAGAATGTCCCACAACATTGGGGTTTGGCTGGTATTTTTCTCATGGTGAAGATAGTGTTTATAAGTTTTTAGATGAGACATCATATCATGCCAAGGGCACATACTATCAACAAGACCTATCACTGATGATGTTAACCTTGATTACCTGGCCAAGGTAGTGTTTACCAGGTTTTTCTACTATAAAGCTACCCTTACCTCCCTTTCCATACCGTACATTTTAGAAACAAGCCATTAAGTGTAACCCACACTTAAGGGAGGGGGTTATTATGTTTCACGTCCTGGAGGGAGGAATACGTACATAAAGTATCTGGAATTCTTCTACATGGGAGTGTTGTCTCTTCTGCTTTATTTATTTAGTCACTCATATATTAATATCGGTATGGATTCTTGGATATTTATTCTTTGAGTTATAATTCATAATTATGTTACTTTATCGCTCAAATTGTTTCAGTTTTAGCCATCAGTAATTCTTTCAGTTGGCTCCTGTGCCCTCTGACACACCCCCATTGTTCTGATTTTAGAATACCAATTGTCTTTTTTCCTTTAATAGAGAAGGTCAGATACCCATAATTTTGGATGGCTCAAAGTATGGAGCCCCTGAGGAACTAGGCTGAACTTTCTAATCTTTAGTAAACACAAAGTTCTGGTATATTGCTTTACAGTTAATTCAAAAGGTTAAGATTGACCTCATTTAATTCATCATTCACCTATGGGACAAAATCTATATGGCACCTATGTGATAGGGATTTGAAACTGGACTCGTTTCCTGAAGCCACTCCGAGCCTGTGACTGGTGTGAGTTCAGGCTGAAAGCCTAGACTATCCACTAGAGGTGGCAACGGGCAAGTAAACTCTACTAGAACATTAGTCTTTCCAGGGATACTCTCTGCCCCATCTTTACCTCAGGCTTTCACACTAAACCACAAAATAAATTAAATCACAGAATAGATATCCTATATAGATATTCTATTCACTGTACTGGATAGTAATAGGCATTTTCTCATCTTACCTCACAAGATTGTTGTGATTCTCTTGTTTTAGATGAAGGGACTGAGGCCAGTGGGGTAAAGTAATATAGCTGGTCAATGGCAGAGTGGCAAAAGCCTCCATGCGAGGCTACCTGTCCAAACTGAAAAGCATGGCAATACAGTCTCACAATTTCCTCAAGGTGGGGGCAGCTTAAGGCTCAGGCCTACACAAGACCACGTGCTTCCCAGTTTGTTTTCGCTCTGTTCATAAAGAAGGAGGAATTATATATGCATAATAGACTTCTTTTTCTTTCCACGGGGCTCTGTACTTACTGTGATCAAGCAGCCTCCTCTTGGGAGTGATTCTAAGAGAATTTCAGAATTGTAGGGTTACCAGGAAACCTGAAGGCATTCGAGTTCAAAAAGCCATGTGCGGTTTCTCTCCCCTCTACGGCCATCTTCCCAGATTGAGGCTTAGTCTTCAGTTGGAGGCTTAGCATTTTCAGAGGTTGCCCATTTTTTCTTTCACCACACTATCACACTCTTCCCTGTACAGAACAATCATTTCTTTGTAACTTCCACGCATGGGTTTTGACTCTTCCTTCTTGGGAAGAAGCACTCTCAGCCTGAGATGTGCCAGCCTTATCAGCTTCCTGGGCTGTACCGGGAGTCAGGTTAGCCTGGGTCAGGGACTGCTTATTCTGTGGTAGACCCAGGGGAGAAGCCTTCACAGCAAGGCAACCACAGGACTGAGCTGCCAATTTATTCCAAGTTCCATGTATTAATACATGCCTCTGTTCTGAGATCGCTAGGATCGGATGTTTACTCATGATGAATAAATATTAGCTCTTTACTTCCCGCAGGGTCTTTACTTCTCTTAATGGCATCATAATCATCCTTTTATAAACCCTTAGGAGACATTTCAGTCCACTGTGTTAGTGTAAAGTGCCGCTATGGGTGAGGGCGGAACCACGTGAATTTCTAAGTGTCTGTCAGATTCAAAGTTCAAAACAAACAAGTCAAGGAAATCATGGACATGCCTGAATATAAAAGCAGTCTTGAAGAAGAATGATGACTTACTGGCAAAAGAGAAGGAAGTTTAAAGACTGCCACTGGGGAAGAAAAATGCTATTGATTTCATTTCCTTCTGACATGAATAGCAGGTGCTCAGATGCATTGAGCTGAAAAACAAGTGAGATGGGGTGGGGTGTGGGGGGGTGGAATAAGCAGCTCTACACACTGTCAGGAGTTTAGAAATAGGAGATATATATTTATTGAAGTCCCTTGCCCCTTGGGGATCAGATCTTGAGTTTTAATTTAATTTGGTTTTAAGAATTTGACTTACTGAAAGCTACTGTCAGAGCAGGAAGAAAGCATCTGAAATCACTGCCACCAAATACCGAACGCCCATAGTGGGAAGCAGCAGTCGAAGGAACTATTGTCTAAAGTGTAACAGCTGTGTGATTTAACTCCAGGATAGATCTGAAATGTGCAGTTTTGGGCAACGATTATATAATGAATCATGTCAGCTGCTCCCATGGTAAAGGTCCCTGAACAGGGGAAGCGTTTGTAGCTGTAATAATTGAACTGAAGCAAACTATTATTGGCAGGAACATCAAAAGTGTCTTCCTTCCTGAAATAGTTCAGGGCTGGCTTCATGGGCATGGAACCTGTACAACTGTATGGATTCCTGTGCTCAGAAAGGTCCCTTAGAGCTTAGTATAATGCTCTGCTGTTGCCATCTTGGAATTTTTTTTTTTTTTTTTTTTAGTTAGTCTTACTTTGTCGCCTAGGCTGTGCAGTGGCACTAATCATAGCTCACTGCAGCCTCAACCTCCTAGGCTCAGGTGAACCTTTTGCCTCAGCCTCCTGAGTGGCTGGGATACAGGCCTGCGCCACCATGCTTGGCTTATTTTTTTATTTTTTTATTTTTTAGACATGAGGTCTCACTATGTTGTCCAGGGTAGTCTCAAACTCCTGGGCTCAAGCAATCCTTCTGCCTCAGCTTCCCAAAGGATTACAGGAGTGAGCCACTATGCCCTGCCTTGAAATCGTTAATATTTTTAGAACAAGGAGCCCTGCAATTTTAATTTGCACGTGATCCTGCAAATGATGCAGCCAGTTCTGAATGGCTGTGATGCTTTGGAAAGGTCAAGTTGTTATACATAATAATCTAAATCAAATATAAGTTTCTTTCATCAATGCAATGAGATAAAGGTTCTTTTCAAAAGTAAAAGAAGGTCATGAGGTTTCAGACACTGGAGATCTTATAAATCATGGTTATTAACAAGCAAAATTTGGACCAACGTTTTTTATATTGAAATGTTTGGCCTTTTGGTCTCTGCACACGGGGGAGCAAGGTCGTGAAAAGGGTGAACTTGGGGTGGTGCCGCCATTTTTTCTGCCTTCGGTCTCTGCTCTTTCACAGAGCTTGCTGCAGTGCCATGTGGGGACAGGGCGTCTGGAGGTTCATGACCTCTGTGGTCCGCAGGAGCCACTACGAGGAGGACCTGGGGAAGAATCTGCCATTTTCAGTGGAAAACAGGTGGCGGTTGCTAGCGATGATGACATTGTACTTTGGATCTGGGTTTGCTGCACCTTCCTTTATAGTAAGACACCAACTACTTAAGAAGTGAGGATGTTTTAGTTCATCCATTTAACAGATATGAAGAGCACTTTAAAATGTGCAGTCTCTTTGAAAAATGGATCAAACTCTTGAACTCATGGCATACTGGATATGTTTGTAAATAAACTTACAACATGAAAAAAAAAGAAATGTTTGAGTTGGAGGAAGAGAAATTTTTGAATTTGCTGTCAATATATATGACACAATTATGCTGTTAACTATGACTGGTTTTCTCATTTATCTGATAAACATTTAAAAGAATATTAAGTGAATATCAGGTGCAATTCTAGGTACTGGAAATGCAAACAGAAATTAAGTCAGCAGCAAGATCAAGTATCACAGAGGACAGGAAACTTGGGCACTGTCTCCTTGGCCCCCAACTTAATTTTAATACTCTGAATTCCAGATTCTTCTAGATGCCCCGAATGACTCCCTTCCAAGCAAAGAACCACAGGAGGGCAGGAGGTGAAACAAGTATTAAACCTCTACTTTTTCTATGGCAAATAGCAACAATCAGATCTAGCTATTCTTTATTAGGCAGTCAGAATTTGAGGACTTTAATCACTCGCAAAGGTAAAGAAATACTTCATGGCTTGGCCAGAAGCTTACTTCATCTGTTTATCTTAAACCAGCTAATCAGAAGCCCTATGATTATGAATGCCCTTAACTGGTATCCTGAATTCAGAGATAACTGATTTTTCTATTTGCATAAGAAAAATAATACTTCTGCCTTTAACGGGGAGGAATGTGCTCGTTTTTTTTTGATTCTGCACAAAACAGGAGTATTTTGTCCAGAAGCAGATGTTTATTCTATGTCGTTTTTTTTCCAAATCAGAATTTTAAATGAAAAAGTAATCACAACAGTATATACTGTAATGACCCTGAATAATTAGAGAAGGCAAATTGTGTATTCCTGTTTAGGTAAAAGTGGTGTGAACATATGCTTCCGCTTTGCTTCCTTCCCGGAAACCCATAAAAAGGAGGGCAAAGCCTAGATCCAGCCTGATTCATGTAACTCTCAAAGGCTTAGGAATTAGTAGCACCAGGAATCCATGCAAGTGGCTGAATCCCATAGACATGTTTCTCTGGCTGGCTGTCTGATTAAGAAGTGCTAGATCTGGTTGGGCGTGGTAGCTCAAGACTATAATCAAGGCACTTTGGGAGGATCGCCTTAGCTCAGGAGTTTGAGACCAGCCTGGGAAACTTGGTGAGACCTCTTCTCTACAATAAATAAAAAAAATAAGCCTGGCGTGGTGGCGTACGCCTGTGGTTCCAGCTGCTCGGGAGGCTAAGACAGAAGGATCGCCTGAGTCCAGCAGGTTGAGGCTGCGGTGACCGTGAGCGTGCCACTGCCCTTCAGCCTGGGTGTCAGAGTGATACTCCAACTAAAAAAAAAGTAGGTAGATCATCTCCCAGAATTTTCACCAGTGGAAGCTAACCCTATAAAAAAAGATGGAGGTTTATTCTCTGGAGTGGGTGGAACAGAAGGCCTCTGGGTGGGGGCACAGCAGAGGACTAAGGAACCAACTGAAAACAAAGAGATTATTAGGCGGTATTCGCCTGTGGGATTCAGAGACAGCCTCTACCCTCACTTGGCTTCTGAAATGCTGACAGCCAGCCCTTATCCTCCGGGCTGGAAAGATCAGAAGAGCTTTTCTGCGGAATCTAATCAACCCAAGAAGAAAGACAAAGATACTGATGTCAGGGTTCCCCAACTACACAGCTCAGCCAAGTCACCCTACAGTGAAACCTACAGATGACAAACCCCAGTCGTGCATTGACTTTTAATCATTTCATTAGTGCTCTGCTTTTCTGGTTGAAACAGTTTTATTGGTACATTATACATAGGTCATATAATTGGACCATTTAAAGTGTTTAAGTCAAAGGCTTTTAGTACATTCAGAGTTGTATGACTATTACCGTAACCAATTTTAGAATATTGTTACCACCCCAAGAAGAAAACTGTACTAATCAGCAGTTATTCTTATTTTCCCCAGCTCCCCTAGCACCAGGTAACTGCTAAATTACTTTTCGTCTCTATATATTTGTAGTGACACACTTTTTTTTGAGTTGGAGTCTCACTCTGTCGCCCAGGCTAGAGGGCAGCGGCATGCTCACAGCTGTCGCAGCCTCAACCTGCTGGGCTCAGGTGAACCTTCTGCCCCAGCCTTCCAAGTAGCTGGAACTACAGGCGTGCCCCACCACACCCGGCTAATTTTTAAAATTTATTTATTGCAGAGATGAGGTCTTGCCAAATTGCCCAGGCTGGCCTCGAACCCCTGGACTCAGGCAATTCTCTTGCCTTGGCCTCCCAAAGTGCTGGGATTACAGGCTTGAGCCACCATGCCCAGCATTGACGCACTTTAAGTATGAGTAGACTACCAAGGAATATCAAAATCTGAGAAAAGCCATTATTGTAGAAGAGATAAAATCTATAGTAAAAAGCTAATTGGAAGAAACTGAGATTATGCAGGGAGAAGAAAAAGCCAACAAACCCTCCTATATCCCAACTATCATTTATATCCTCAGATAGGTTTACTGTAACTATGAAAAAAAGAATGGGATATTAAAAGAAGAAATTATCAAAACAAGAAAGAGGTCTTAGAAAGAAAAAAATATATCGGTAGGATCGAATAATGAGGTTGGGTGAAAACTTGAGAAAATCTCACAAAAAGTAGAACAAAAAGACCAAGAGATGGGAGACACAAACAAACAAACAAACGACAGAAACATAAAAGACTTAGCAGTTCCAATTCTTCAAATGAGGAAATGAAGAGAGAAAAGAAACAAACAGAGGGAAAGATCACCAAGAAAATTTCCTAGACTTAAGAAAAAACCAGACCAGATTATAGGCTCACGCCTATAATCCCAGAACTTTGGGAGGCTGAGGTGAGAGGATCGCCTGAGTCCATGGATTCGAGATCAGCCTGGGCAACTTGGCGAGACCTCATCTCTACAATAAATCAAAAAATTAGCAGGGCGTGGTAGTGCATGCCTATAGCTCTAGCTACTCGGAAGGCTGAGGTGGAAGGATCGCCTGAGCCCAGCAGGTCGAGGCTTTGGTGGCTATGAGTGTACCACTACACTCTAGCCTGGGCAACAGAGTAAGACTCTGATAAAAAAAAAAGAAAAAAGCCAAAAAAAAGAAAATGTCCTAGACTCAAAGGACCTGAGTATGCAGACTGAAAAGGCCCACTGAGTGTACTTCACAACAGATGAAAGTAAGACCCACTCCAAGGCATTTAATCAGGGAAAAGAGAAGATCTTTAAACTTCAGAGACTGGGAGAAAACAGATCACACGCTGAGGGTCAGGAAACAGATAAATATGAACTTCTCCACAGCAACTTAGGGAGCCTGAAGACACTGGAAGCATGTCTTTGAAAACCTAGAGGAAATTTATTTCTGAAATAAAGTTCTATGCCTTGCTCAACTATTTATGAGGGAGCTTAGCATAAGGACATTTTCAGACATGAAGAATCTCAAAAAATTACGTCTCACAAGTCCTTTTCTCAAAAAGATACTGAAGGATGTGCTCCACAAAAACAAAGGACTAAACCAAGAAGAGGAAAACAAAAACCGTGAAGCAGGAAGCCAGCACCAGAGACAAAGTGAATGCTTATAACATGTGAAAGAAGTTCCCAGAATAACAGCTGTGCACCAGGCACAGAAAACAGACTGGACCAGGACAGAAGGCTCTGGAGAGAGATATCTGGGTGGATAACTCTGATGCATGTCCGATGCATCGCAACCAGTTAGATATAGTGAAGAGCTTCATATTCAATTAGTAATAAGTATATAGACAACTAAGGAAACAAAATGAAGCAGAATCATTTATTTTGGGGAAAAATATAAGGAGAAGTCATGAGACTTTACAACAGGGCACGGATGTTAATAGTGTTTATGACACAAGGTAGATAACCAGACTTATGGTACAACTCTACTAGGGGAATAGAAAGGACGAAAAAGGTTAGTGTGAAGGCATGGTGATCAAAGTGAGCTATATCGTCCTCTTCCAGAGAACAACAAAAAGTGGGAAGTAGCAACTCTAAGCATTTTGTTTAGAGAAATAACAAGGCCAGGTGTGGTGGCTCATGCCTATAATTCCAGCACTTCGGGAGGCTGAGGTGAGAGGATTGCCTGAGCCCACGGGTTCAAGACCAGCCTGGGCAACTTGGCAAGACCTCACCTCTACAATAAATAAAAAAATTAGCTGGGCACGTAGTTCCAGCTACTTGGAAGGCAGAGGCGGAAGAATTGCCTGAGCCCAGCAGGTCAAGGCTGCGGTGGCCGCAGCATGCCACTGTACTCCAGCCTGGGCAACAGAGTGAGACTCCAACTCAAACAAACAAACAAACAACAACAGCAACCCCCCCCAAATTAGATTAAAAAGGTGATTGCCTTTGGTGGGGAGAAAAATGAGGGTAGGGAGTAAATAGGTTGGTGATTTTTATAATGGTCCTTGAAGAACAATTTGGCTCTAATGTATACCTTTGGTAAAGTCTAGGAAAACACGAAGTAAATGTATGAAAAAAATGCAGTATTTAGTGCCACAGAAATATGTATGATATAATGTAAAATGGAAATTACACTATGATTATAATCATATCATCAATGATACATACTTAAAATGGCTTGATTGGGGTTTACAAAGGAATTAGGTGGTAGGATTATGAATAACCACTGTCTTTTCCAAATTCCCTGTATTATAAAGCTCTCATATAACTTTTTATAATCAGGAATGAATTCACAAAGCAGAAAAAGTTTATTCCTTATTATAGACTTGAAATTGCTTCACAATTATTTCTATTATTCAAATTCATGATTTTCCAAGTTATCAAGGAAAGATTCTGGGTGGCTGGTGTTTTTTTCTTTCTATTCTTTTTTTTCTTCCAAGTCAATATTGGGAATACTGTTATCCCATGTTCTAAAAAAATTATCATTTGATCAAAGGTAATTACTATGTTTGGTTTCACCACTCATTGCCATCAATTTCTGATACAGTCTTTGCAACACCATAAAAATAACTCTTTGTCATCTATTCTAAGGAAATGAGAGCAAACACCTCTAAGCGTCCAAGGTTAATACTGCTTGAATCAAAATAAGTTAACCTTTAAAAATTTGTGGAGTGAGCATTTGCATTACAATGATTTTATTTTAATGTTCAAGAAATGAAACAAAACCAGCTCCGTGGTTTAATTCTTGAGACATCTCACATAACACTCCAAAGAGTCCATCTAATTTAAAAAATAATAATTATTTTTTACTTGGAGTCTCACTCTGTTGCTCATTCTGGAGTACAGTGGCACAATCATGGCTACCGCAGCCTAGACCTGCTGGGCCCAGGTGATCCTTCCACCTGAGTCTTCTAAATAGCCAGGACTAGGTGAATGCCACCACACCTGGCTAATTTTTTGATTTACTGAAAAGATGAGGTCTCACCATGTTGCCCAGGCTGGTCTTGAACTCCTGGGCTCAGGCAATCCTCTCACCTTGGCCTCCCAAAGTGCTGGGATCATAGGCATTAGCCACTTTGCCTAGCCTTAAAAATAATTTTTAAAAATTGGCTGGGCACGGTGGCTCAAGCCTGTAATCCCAGCACTTTGGGAGGCCAAGGTGAGAGGACTGCCTGAGCCTGGGCAACATGGTGAGACCTCATCTCTACAATAAATCAAAATAATTAAAAATAAATCAATAAATCAAAAAATTAGCCGAGTGTGGTAGAGCACACCTGTAGTTCCAGCTACTTGGAAGGCTGAGGCAGAAGGATCGTCGGGAGCCCAGCAGGTTGACACTGGGGTGGCCGTGAGTGTGCTGCTGCATTCCAGCCTGGGTGCCAGAGTGAGACTCCAACTCAAAAAAAAAAAAAAATTAATGCCTTGATATACTATCAACTAGGAGAAAAAAGGCAGAGAATCATACCTCGTTCTACAACTCAGGCTACAAAATCATAGATGCTGCTTGGATATCTCAGAATGAAAACAAAAACTGAGAAAACGGAAATTTCTGACTAAGATTCTCATACACCTTTCTCTGTCTGTAGGATGCTCTGTTTCAAAACCATTTCCACAGAGTAGGCTTTTAGTTTGAGGGGTAAATGGTCTGGTGGGTGGTATTTTAGTTAAAAGAGTCTAAACAATTGCTACTTAAGAAGCAGAAAAATCTGTTTCATTAAAAAAAAAAAAAATCACAAGCCGGGCTCGGTGGCTCAGCCTGTAATCCCGCGCCTTGGGAGGCTGAGGTGAGCGGATTGCCTGAGCCCGCGGGTTCGAGACCCGCCTGGGCAACTTGGCGAGACCTCATCTCTACAATAAATCAAAAATTAGCCGGGCGTGGTAGCACGCCTGTAGTTCCAGCTACTGGAAGGCTGAGGCAGAAGGATCGCTGGAGCCCAGCAGGTCGAGG
>CAUYQG010170001.1:0-22091 GCA_963574415.1 Tarsius wallacei | reverse complement strand
CCCCCCCCCCCCCGCCCCCAGGCCCTACAGAACACACCGGCATCAGGTCTTCTAAGAATCTGGCGGCGCCCTACCTTTCCGCCTGGCTTCCTGCATCCTTCTTCCACACGTCTCTCCCTATCGCAGCGGGGTACTCACCATTCATGCATATTCACCTCCTTCCCTCCCGCCCGCGCGGTGTCATCTTTCGGGGCCCAGGCTCCTCTCCCCTACCTCTAATAGGATGCTGGAGGAAATGTGAAGCCCCAGGGAGCGGGGGTGGGGAGGGGGGGGACACGACCACGATCGAGTGACCGAAGGACACACACCCGTTTGTCCATTTAGGGAGCAGCAGATAAAAATAAAGTTGCACGACCAACCATTGCCATCCCCCCAAATAAGACCAGTGAATTTCCACGGCGACAGCGCATCACCAGCCAAGGCTCTCTCGGCAGCGAAAGGGTCCACCTGGGGCCCTGGGAGGCGAAGGGGATTGTGGGAGCGCCGTTCGTCGCCCCGCTGGCTCACGGGAAATGTAGTTCAGGCTTCGCCAACATGGCCGCGCCCGGGCGAGGTGGCGAGTGAGTACCCGCCGCGGCTTTCTGGGGCTAGAGGAGAGAGGCCGGCGAAGGAGAGAGCGCCTGCGTGGGGAGGATCCGGCCTGAGCCGAGGCGGAGGTGTGCTGCGCTGCTTGCTGGCGGGCTCGAGGGATGCAGATCTCCGCTTCCTCTTGTCAGCCTCTTCCCGGCTTCTCCATCTGCCTCGCCGGCCTGGGGCTGAGCACCCCGGGAAAGGGGGGATGATCTGGGCCGCGCTGGGGTGCGCGGTCCCGGGGCAGTGGGACGTCTGGGCGTTGGGTGGTCCTGTCGGTGCGTAGGGTGCACGTGTTTGTGTTTGGTGCGGGTGCTCACGTGGTGTCTATGTCAAGCTTCTGCTTTCTTGGGGGTTGGAGACGGAAGGGTTGTAACCTGGGGCGTGTTCGTCTGGCGCTTCTGGGGCTTTTTGGACCAGGATCAATCCAGTAGAGTGCTGACGGCCTGGTCATTCGCGCGGCCGAGTCTTCCTGTGCTCTTCTTGGAGCCATCCTTGCGACTCTTGGGCCTCTGGTGGTGTCTGCCTGTGGTTTTCATTGATTTCATCGAACGAACATCTACTGTCAGCTGTATGCTAAACTCCAAGTCTGTGCCCTCAAGTAGTCTTCTGGGCGATCCCAACACAAACAGGCAGTTATAATACAATGTGAGAACTCCAGAGATAGGGACATACATACACTAAGAGTTAATGAAAACCTTGAAGAAGGTCACCGAACTCAGAATTCCGGAGGAGAGGTTTAGTAGCTAAGATGGCAAATCCGATTTAGGTTTATTCTACAATTTTCTTTCCTTCTCCCTCCCTTCCCCCTCCCCTCTCCTCCCCTTCCCTCCTCTCTCCTCCCCCTCCCCTACTCCCCCCTCCCTTTCCCTGCCCTCTCCCTCTGTCACCCAGGCTGGGGTGCAGTGGCACCACACATGGCCCACAAATTTTTTTTGCATGGCAACAAGGTGTCACAGCTTGTTTAGGTGCTGGGTGCTACAAGGTAAACAATATAGACAAAATCCCTACTTCGTGGAGTGTACTTTCTATTAAGTTATGGGGGAAGAAATACTAAACAAATTAATGAGTATAACAAAATGTACAGGCTGGGCATGGTGACTCACATTTGTAATCCCAGCACTTTGGGAGGCTGAGGTGGGAGGTTCACTTAAGTCCAGGAGCTCAAGACCAGCCTGGGCAGCATAGCAAGACCTCATCTCTATATATAGAAATAAAAGTTAAAAAAGAAAAAATATATATATATATGTATATATATAGGCCAGGTGTGGTGGCTCACACCTGTATCCCAGCACTTTGGGAGGCAGAGGCGAGAGGATTGCCTGAGTCCAGAAGTTCTAGACCAGCCTGGGCAACTTGGCGAGAACTCATCTCTACAATAAGTAAGTTTTTTAAAAAAATAGCCAGATGTGGTGGCACACGCCTGTGGTTTCAGCTACTTGGAAGGCTGAGGCAGAAGGATTGCCTGAGCCCAGTAGGTCGAGGCTGTAGTGGCCATGAGCATGCCACTCCAGCCTGGGTGACAAAGTGAGACTCTGACTCAAAAAAGAAGAAAAAAAGAAAAAAAGAAAATATATGTGTGTATGTATATGTAAAGAAAATATATAGTAAGTATTCTCCAAAGGGTTGAAATGGAGTGATATGACAAGTGATGGGGTGAATTTTTTCTAATCATTTTTAACTTTTAGTTTCCTTTTAATAGTAATGCAATTTGAATAGCTATTAAATTCAAAAGTCATGAAAGAAGAAAGCTCCCTCTCATGTCTTTACTAATCTATCCATTAACCCCCTCGAGGCAACCCATATTACCAGTTTTTTGTGTGTTCTAAAGATTTATTTGTAAACTTTGTATGCACTGGAACATTTGTTTTGTCTATACTGCTTGGTCCATAACAGGCTCTCTGCTCCTCAGGGAGGGTTCTCTGCTGTTCAGACTATTAGGTGTTCAAGGAGGACATGCTACTTAGGGCAATATCCACAAGGATGTCTTGGGATTAAGCTAACTAACAAGCAAGTAGCAGAACATGCATACTCTCCAAACTCTTGTTATCCCACAGAGAGTTTGCTTAAGCTGGAGGTGGCTGGATTGGACTCAGCATGGCTAGTATCCTAGTAAATAGTGACCTCATTTTCATAACAAACCAAGCATCTGTGCAACAGTGGAGACTCCCTGGCCAGGGCGGTGGCCTAGTTAGAAAGCAGGTACTTCCAGATCTCAGCAGCTGGTGACTGAGGTGATTCAGATCTGCTGGGATTGCCAAGCTACTGGAATGGAGGAGAAAAGAGCCTCAAAGGCCATCTGGATTTTTCTTGCTTTGCATGCAATACCATTGCATGACTGCGGGAGGGAGAAGGGACAGGGAATAACAAAGATGGTCATGAGGCTCCATCTGCTGGTGTTGAACTCAGTGGCCGAAATTTAAAAAGATGTATCCAGCATCTTTTCTTTCTCATTTCTTCCACTTTGCAGTCTGGCTCATGTGAACTATTAGGAAAAAATTCTGTAGTACACTCATCTCTTGTTCTCCATGACCAACTGCAAAGTTGCTCTTCCCAAAATGGACACCTCGGGATGGAATGGCTAGAAAATAGCTCCTTTGAAGGCCCTCTGATCAGCTTCTTCTGACAGTTAGCAATACTAGAGTAATTAATCAATTTAATTCTCCTGAAAAAGATATGAGATAGGTAGTATTATTTTTATCCTATCCCTGTTTATAGATGAAGAAACTGAAGCTCAGAGACATACAAGTAACTCACCCATCATACAGCTAGTAAGTGGTAGAGCTGAGATTTGAACCTGGAACCTGGACTGCTAAGCACTTTGCTATACTGCCTCCTAGCCCTGCATGAGACTCTGGGATAACTAAGAAAAGTATGATTTAATCCCTGTCTTCAAAGAGCTCACAGTCCAATGGAAGGAGACAGACATTAGGACAAAAAATTATCGTTAGCGCATTGTTAGCAATATCCATTCGGTATGTCCCCTTCCGGTCTAATAATGACTCCTAAAGCTTTCTAACCTCAGTCTCTTTCCTCGGAGCCACTTAATATTGTCATCTGCCAGCCAGGCATTGCAACCGTGTATCTCACCAGCGCCTTAAACATATTCTATCCTAAATCTGGCTCATTACCTCCCTTATTCAGCAGGTCTTCCTGAGCCTCTTCCTGATTTTCTGGCTTTGAAATGACATCACTGGTCTCTTAGTCACTCAGGCTCACTCCTGTTAGGAGGTGATTGCTGAGTCCTCTCTCCCTCATGTCTGAGTGGTCAAGGCTTATGGAGTCTACCTGAAGTTGTCTATCACCCTGCCTCTTTCCCCTCACCTCCTCTTTCCTTTCTCTTGCTTCCGGCCTAGATCAGGCTAGCATTTCTACTTGACAAACCGGATTACTGCAGGTCTTCTTATCTTTCATCTCCCTACTATGCTGTCCATTCAGCCTGCCTCCCTGGCCTTACCTCCTGTCAAGGTACCCCGTGTGCTAGGAAATGGGATTGCTGCCATTTCAATACACTCGGTATTGTTCTTCTATGCTTAAAGATGAGTAATCAGGGTTTTGACTATCTGTTTTTTTTTATTTTTATTTTTTAAGTTGGAGTCTCACTCTGTTGCCCAGCCTGGAGTGCAGTTGCATGCTCACGGCCACCCCAGTGTCAACCTGCTGAGCTTAGGCAATCCTCCCACCTCAGCCTTTCAAATAGCCGGAACTACAGACGTGCACTACCATGCCCGGCTAGCTTTTTGATTTATTGTAGAGATGAGGTCTCACCAAGTTGCCCAGGCTGTTCTCTAACCCGACTCAGGCAATCCTGTCACCTCAGCCTCCCAAAGTGCTGGGATTACAGGCTTGAGCCACTGTGCCCGGCCTGTTTATGAGCTGTTTTGAATTATGGTTTTATTTAACCCCCTAAAGTTATTTCTTCTGCTAACTTTGAAGACTTTCAAGTGTGTAGATTGTGGGACTGGATCAGCAAACTCCCTGCTCTGAAAAAATTGTGCCTATGTCTCACTGTCTTTGCCGGGTGTGTGCATTTCTGTTTTGTCTTCTGCTCTTTACTGCCTCACTCAATACCTTCCTTTCTTGTTGACAGTGGTATGCTTATCCTTCAGTACTCAGCACAAGTTTCCTTCTGTTTTGAAGTCTTCTTGACTTTTCCAGCTAACATCTGTATTTTTTTTTTTTTTTGGTCTCTGATTTATGTCACACCTAAAGATTGTCCCATTAGCACTTAATTATATAAGGATGTGTCATTCTTTCATTGTTTAGTGTTTGTTTTCCTCAAGTAACATATAAACTTGCTGAAAGCATAAACTATGTACTATATATAGTATTATGGTTGCTGTAGGGTGCTAAGACCGTAATAGGCATATGTGTATTTACTCATTTATTCATTTAGCTTTTCAACAAATATTTCCTGAGCAACTACTACATGCTGGCATTTCTGCTCTCCTGGAGTTTATATCATGATGGGGAAATTAAGCTAACAGGCAAATCATCACAAATTGTGTTAAATTCTATGAACAAAATAAAGTAGACTATTGTGATAAAGCCTGACATACGACGCTGATTTAGATAGTGTCGTTATAAAGGTCTCTTTGGGAAAGTACTTAGTAAGTACTTATTGACATATTTTGATAAAGTGAAAGCACAATCTTATGGAATTCTTATTTCCGTTAAAAAAATTACAGATGTAGGCCGGGCACGGTGGCTCAAGCCTGTAATCCCAATACCTTGGTAGGTGGAGGTGAGTGGATTGCCTGAGCTCAGGGGTTCCAGACAAGCCTGGACAACATGGTGAGACCTCGTGTCTACAATAAAATCAAAAAATTAGCCGGACATGGTGGCGCATGCCTGTAGTTCCAGCTACTTGGAAGGCTGAGGTGGAAGAATTGCCTGAAACTAGCTGGTTGAGACTGCAGTGGCCGGGAGCATGCCACTGCATTCCAGCCTGGGTGACAGAGTGAGACTCTGACTCAAAAAAAAAAAAAAATTACAGATGTCAATGTATGACATGTACTGTTTCAAAAATAATAGAACCAACACCTGTAGCTACCATGTAGCATAAGAAATACCTTTGATGCTTCTTTGATTTTTCATATAAATTTTCTCTCCTCCTTCAGAGAAAAAACTTCTCTCCTAAATTTTGTATTTTTCATTTCCTTGCTTTTCTTTTACCTTTACTATATATGTATTTCTAAATAATATATGGCTTACTTTTTGATTCTGCCTTTGTGTAACTGGAATCATACTGTATATTCTTCTGTGAATGTTTTGTGTTGTTGCTTCTCCCCAGTCGTCTGCCTTACCTTCCCTCCCTCTTCTCCTCCTCTTCCTGCCTTGCATTATGGCTGTGAAATTTGTCTGTGGCACATTTTACCAGGACTTCATAAGTACAGGGCTTCATTACTTATGAGTTAAATAGTGCACTTCTTAGAGCTACAACTTTGGAACACTTTTTAGAACTATCAGAGATACTGTTAGATATTCTTCTTAGATATTCCTTTATTTTCTGTGTATCTGTTCTCACTTCTCTTTGTTGGTAAAAGGTAAATGAAGCATTTTTTAAAATTGTCACGTAAAAATATTTGAAAACTATAGAATATATGAATAGCATCCTTATAATTGTTACTTTAGGATTTTTAAGGTTGATTTTTTTGCTTTTTTTTTCTTCAGTATTGCTATGGACAACAACCATCAAAGTAATTACAAACTCAATAAAACTGAGAAGAAGTTCTTAAGGAAACAGATTAAAGCCAGACATACTTTACTGAGACATGAAGGCATTGAGACAGTATCCTATGCCACTCAGGTAACCTAACACTATTATCATTTGAGTTTAATGTATTGACATGTTAATGCATTATATTAATATTTATTAATAATTGCTCAAGACTGTAATTGTTCAGTCATGTGTTATATCTGTATTAAATCTATATGTATATGATAGGACCTGCTAACTTTCTGTTTTGGTTTACAGTCTAGTCTATAGTTTGAATTTCTATTGATCGTGTGGATTGAACTGGAGGAATTTGTGAGTATATGTTAATAATAACTGTACAAATCTTTTCAGTTTACAAAGCATACTTATATTCATTTTTATATTTAATTCCTGAAAAATTCTCATGAGATAAGTGAAGAAATTAAAGTTCCGAGAGGTTATGACATGTGCATGATATAAACCAGTAGGGGGTTCACAGAAACTTAAAGCTAGATCTTTCAGATCCTAATACAATCTTCTTTCTTCTGTTCCCAACCTTAGCTATTTTATGAAGTATTTTGATTATGTACTATAAAACATTTTCTTTTATTAGACCTTATTGACAAAGCATTTTCATTATCTGATGGCAATACTTAAATGGGATGCTAAATATGAGGGACTATGAGATTTCCTGGGCTATCACTTAGTAGAACTCAGCTTAACTCTTAATTTCTCCATGTATTTGGACATGAGCAGTATCCTTTGACCTTGGCTTTCTTCATTTGTAAGCAGGGCATACTATTGTGTACCTTTTTACCCCACTGGATTGTTAGATTCTAGAGAATTAAATGGTACTTACTCGACTTTAAAATACTACCATGAATATAGGAAATTCTTATGATATTCTTTTTGATTCATAAAGTTATAAGATAAGAGTAGGAAGGGAGCTTCGATATCATTTAATGGAGGGTCAGACATACAGTTGAGAGGGCAGAGCTAGAATGAAAGTTTAGACCTCTTGACTCTCTGGCCCATTCTCTTCTCTTGTGCTTACCATATTGTCTTCTGGGCTACATCATAGCTTAGGAATGGGCAGTCTGTTGGGAAATTTGAATTTAGCTGGTAAAAGAGACATAACTTGGAGTTAAATATTAGTGACTTAAGAGAATTTAAGCCAAATTCTTATAGTGTGAATGGAGTAGATGTAAATTAGAATTAATATGTTTTCATACATGCTAGGAGCCACTGGGGCTGTGAGGCATCAAAAGATTAAATGGACGTAGCCTATGCTCATCTCTTCTTACTTTCATCTCTTCCCGGCATGACTTGCTATCTTTTCCTTGCAGGGGCCACAAGAAAAGTAGTAAGAAAAAAAATGGGCTCCATTTCTTGGCTGCTTCTGAAGCTTGTTTCTGGTTGGGTCTGTCTTTTCTTTAGAACCTCCAGAAGCTTTCATTTCAGCTTCATGGCCTCCAAAGTGGCATCTCATTTAGGCTTTGATTATTTTTTCTCCATCAGATTTTTAAAGGAAAAAAATAAAATTGTAGAGGAACCTTGACTTATATTTTATATATCCAAGGGAGAACAAATATTCTTTAAATACTGTATTATAAAATCAGGTTCCCTGGGGCAAATTTATGGCATTTAATATTTTTCTAGAGCAATGACAATGACCCTCAGTTGTCAGGACTGAGGATAACCTTAAAAAAAATCCACGTTCTGCTTATTATTACTTAGAAAATTGCTTAGGTGAGCAATTATGAATACAATAATTATCGTATTTAATTATATTGTATAACGCACTATACTAGCCCATGACAAAACAGTTTTACGTTTCTTATTATTTAATTTTATAATAATTCGATTATATCCTTTTCAAACAAGGTTCTAGGTGTTCTCATTATGTGTAATAAAGCCAATAAACTATGACTAACCTTGAGCTTAGTATATATCAGGGGTTGACAAACTATCGTCCTCAAGCCAAATTATGCTTGTGAGCTAAGAGTGGATTTTACGTTTTTAAAGAGTTGTTAAAAAATAAAAACCAGACTAGACAACAGAAACTTTTATGGCCTGCAAAGTCTAAAATATTTCCTATCTAGCTTTTTTCAGAAAAACTTTGCCAACACCTGGGATAAATGATGAAATGGATGAGACTAGGCCATCCATAGCTTACTTTTATTCTGCTACGGTTTTCAGAAGCCATAGATTTTAAATTAAAGACCTTAGCCGGGCTCCGTGGCTCAGCCTGTCATCCCGCGCCTTGGGAGGCCGAGGTGAATGGATTGCCTGAGCCCGCGGGTTCGAGACCCGCCCGGGCAACTTGGCGAGACCTCATCTCTACAATAAATAAAAACCAGCTGGGCGTGGTAGCACGCGCCTGTAGTTCCAGCTACTTGGAAGGCTGAGCCGTAAGGATCGCCGGAGCCCAGCAGGTCGAGGCTGCAGTGGCCGGGAGCAGTCACTGCACTCAAGTCTGGGCGACAGAATGAGACTCCAACTCAAAAAAATAAAAATAAAAATAAATAAATAAATAAATTAAAGACCTTAACACCATGTAGAATGGCTTTTAAGTGTAGAGTCTGGGGGGTGTTAGGCCATAAACATCAAAATAGAGGTAGGAGACTCCTCCTTCACCTCCTTAAAATTTCCTTGAATAAAATTTACTGCAAATGGTGGAAAGTAAATGTAAAACAGAGGAAAAATTCTAATTACTTAGTCTGAATTTCCTTAGAGGAAGGTCTTCTCAATTTATATTCAGTAGAACCTATAATTGATTTTTCCTTAAGCCATTTCCTTTACTTTTAGTTTTTAGTAAACATTGTATAATGGTTAGATAAAAAGTGTGGATTCTGGAAACTGACAGAAGTGGGTTTGAAACCTACCCCTAATCACTACCTTATTCTAATTTGTCTAATCTTCAGTTCTTCCTCTATAAGGAGGAAGGCTAATATTACCCAAATAAATTCATTTTGTTGTAGGGATTATTTAAATGATAATTAAGTAGGTAAAGTATTTAGAACAGTTTGGCAAGAAAAGTAGTAGTATGTAACTTCTCGTGCCTTCTCTTTTATTATGTTAATTTTTTATTTCTGGGTACTGGAGAATCGTCTTTTAATTTGCATTTATGGTTATTAAGACATGAATATTTCACTGAAATAGGCTATTTAAAAGTTAGTGTTATTTACAACATAGGAATATACTTTATTTCCCAAATATTTAGTATATTGGTTTGCATATCTTGTATGAAATTAGCAAACCAAATAACCAGTACAAAAAAACCTTCTTTCCCTGTAGTTACATCTTTGTAGCCATCTTATTTTAAAATAAATAAGTTGATATCAGTTGCTCATGTTACTTTCTTTTTTGCTTGTTTGTTTTTCAAGGGCCTGGTTGTTGCCAATGGTGGCTTGGGTAATGGGGTGAGTAGGAACCAGCTGCTCCCGGTTTTAGAGAAATGTGGACAGGTGGATGCTCTCTTAATGCCACCCAACAAGCCCTACTCATTTGCAAGATACAAAACTACAGAAGAATCCAAGAGCGCTTATGTTACCCTCAATGGAAAAGAAATAGTGGACGATTTAGGACAAAAGATCATTCTGTATTTGAATTTTGTGGAAAAAGGTATGATCATACAGTTACCTTTTTAAAAAACAGTTCTTGTTTTTGTCTGTTTTCTTTTCATAAACATAAGTTGAGGGATTCAGTTATTGTGAAGCAAAATGAGCACATCAGATTAGCAGCCTCTTTTACTTTAGCAAACATTCTTTAAGCACCTAGTTTGTGCAGGCATGGGACTAGCAGTTGACAGTCCTGTAGAACCGTACAGGGTGAATAAGACATAGCTTGCCTTTCAGGAGCTGGTTCATCAATCAACAATGTATTTATTGTGCAGGTGGCTTATTTTGGAACCCTCCTCCCAACTGTGTTTTCAAAGTTTAACATTGAGAATTCAGATCACTAATTTATTTCACAGCGTTTACCCAGAAGCTTTGAATTATTTGTGATCTAAATGATTATGTGCCACCCTCTATATTTATGTTGGAGTACCCTTAGCCACCAAAGGTTCCTAAAGCTTTACGGTGGTGCTGCCCAATGGAACTTTGTGGATGACAGAAATGTTCCTGTCTATGCTGTCCAATATGGTAGCCACTGGAAAGTGTGATTGAGGAACTGAATAATTTAATTAAAGTTATAGCTTTATAGACTGATTTACAGAGTTGCTACAGGAATTATTACATCTTTTAACTTTTGCCCCATAGAGATTAGATGTATTGAGATGAACTTTGATGTAGACATCTAATCGTGCATTCATTTGCCACCACTTTAGGCAATAAAAGAGCTCTTTTAATGTGGGGAAGGGTAGGTGAGTATAATCTGATCAAATTTAAATTTTTGTAAAATAAGACTCAAAGGAAGACTTTTTAAAGACTCTTAAAGATATATTGTAGAAATTCTTCTTCTCAGTATCCTTGTATATTTCCTTTTAAGTCTGACTTGTGCTTTACATATTTTAGAAACTAGTTTGTCCTTGTATTTTACGTGTTTTCTGATCAGGTTTTGAAAACAGAGTGACTAAGGAGTAAGTCTCAGTAAGAAAAACACTGTCATTGGGCTTTCCCTCATTAAGTGTGTTGAACACTCAGTAAGAAATTGCACAAAGTGAGTTTTGGACTGTTCTTTGTTTGAAATCCTTCATTAGGTCCAGATGTACCTCTAAGTTGGTAGCAATCATGTTCATAACCTTGGAAATCATTTTTAATTGAGAATATAACCGTATTGCTAGTATTTTAATACTTGTTTTGATGTCTGCTATCAGTCATTGAATAACAAGTACAAGAGATAGTTTAAATTCTTTTTTAAAAAACATATTTAGGAAGCTAAATCCAAATTACTTGTACTGTAAATTACTTGTCTTTAAGGAATTCTTTCCAAAGTTTTCATTATGTAATTTGAATGAATAATATAACATCTGGCATCTGTCACATAGTAGGCACTGGTGTACAATGGGGGCTGCCAAAAAAATTTATACACATTTTAAGAGATGTTATCAATGTATTACTTTTAGTTCACCATAATTAGGTGTATCTGGACGCTGATGGTAACCACTTTGAGCACCTCTTGTAATTGCAGAAGTCAAATGTGACTTGTATCCATCTACAACTTTAATAGTTTTTTAACTTTCTTAACATGTGTGTACATTTTTTGGCACCCTCTGTATTTATCAAATGATCTACGGTTTATGTTTCTGAATGATTATTAATAGAATCTAGTAGATACTTATTATTTTACTATATTATTATATTAAATAATACCAAGATTTGGTCTGCCTGACAGAACATTTCAGCAGTCATGTCTGTAACGTGAATGAGCAGATCCCTTTATCTGACAGGAAATTCTTTTTTCTTTTTCTTCTAGAACTGTACCTATCTACAACTTTAAGGGACACAGGAGGTTAAGTTATTTTAATATCTGCTAAACAATTCTTTATGATTAATATTGTTATTTTTTTTAGAAAATTATATGTTATTTTACATTTTTCTATTACTTGACCATAGCTAGTATCAAGAGCCTAAGAGCAAAAATGAGCATTTAAGTTCTTATATTCATTATGTAAACACAATCTGGCTTTTTAATGGAGGTGTATGCTGGGAATATTAGGAGAAACTTTGCCTCTTAGTGAAATTTTAAAAGTGACTTAATCATGTTCTAACAGAGTACTTCAATAAACACCGTTCTATTTGCTGCTGGTAATTGCAGTGGATAAAACGTATTGTAATTTTGATCTTGATCTTTGTTTCTGCACTTTTAACATGTTGTGTACCTTTCAGCATTCTTATTTCTAAAAATGAGGGTTGACAGTTTTCTGAATTGATGCTTAGCTACTGGCAGGATTATTTGTATAGAGGAACTTTAGGTTTTGTTTGTGACTATTTTAATTTGGTTTCCCACAGCACAATGGAAGGAGTTGGGGCCTCAGGTATTACCACCAGGCCTCATGGTAATAGAAGAAATAATTTCTTCTGAGGATGAGAAAGTGCTTTTGGAAAGTGTTGATTGGACAGACGATACAGATGATCAAAATTGTAAGTAAAACTTTCAGGTTGGGGGCAGTGGCTCATGCCTGTCATCCCAACACTTTGGGAGGATGAGGCAGGAGAATCACTTGATCCCAGGAGTTTGAGACCAGCCTAGGCAACATAGCGAGATCCCATTTCTACAAAAAATAAAAAAGAAACTAGTTGAGCATGGTGGCACACACTTCTTGTCCCAGCTATTTGGGAGGCTGAGGTGGGAGGCTTGCCGGAACCCAGGAGTTCCAGGCTGCAGTGAGCTGTGATTGTGCTACTGCACTCCAGCCTGGGTGACAGAATGAGACCCTGACTAAAAAAAACAAAAAACAAAAAACAAGTTTCAAAATATATTTAAAAGTTTCTTCCAAATGTCTTGTTACTGCTCTTTCTTTCCGCCTCCCTTTTTGGCTTATTAATATTTTCTCAAAATTACTGAAGTTAATTCCCTTGTTAGATCCAGTGTTAGGCAAGTCATGCCAATAATTCTTAGGGACATTAATAATAAATAGTATTTATATAGCTATTAATTTGAAACTCCAAACTGATTAATGTTGATGACTCAACATTTGTATCGCTTTTATAAGCACTTTCAATTATTTTATTCATTCTTCTCCACCCTAAGGCCAATTTCCTATGAGGAACCAGCAGTTCAGTACTATACCTATAATGTAGTAAGGGCTTCCTGGTAGTAATCTGACTTTTTCCAGATCATTGTCAGTCTTGTGAGTGACAGTGTACATGTTTGGTTTTCAGATTGACTGCGTGAAACTCTTTTAAGACTTTGTTACAGTTTTAGACTTGAAAGAACAGCAAAAATGAGGCAGAATGGTTAATTTTGCTAAAGAAAGTATTCTAGCAGTTAATAGAAGTTACCATTACTAAACTAGTTCTTTTTGCCAGTTATCATTACTAAGCTAATTCTTACGCAAAATGTTGACTTGGAAAGATGCAAAAGAATGCTATTCTTTTCTTCTCCAATACTTTGCTTTCTTCTCTCCACAAAGCTCAGAAATCCTTGAAACACAGAAGAGTAAAGCATTTCGGTTTTGAATTCCACTATGAGAACAACAATGTATATAAAGATAAGCCATTACCTGGGGGTAAGTAACTGTTAAAAATAAGTTCTGACTCAGAAATCTGTAAAATATATTGATAGTTGATGGGGTATGTTGTATTTGTCATATATAGATACACTTTAAGAACAATTGATTTACTACATTTTAATTAGATACATAGTATAGTTTTACTGTAAACAAATGTAAACATGGATAGAGCTAACATTCCTCTTCACCATTATCCTTATTCTCGTGCTTCTTTTCAGAAGAACATACCATTAACAGATTAGTATATGATCTTCCAATTCTTTAAAAATTCAGTTAAAATTCAAATGTATATACCTGTGAGAGTACAGAGTTACTAATATGTGTAGTATTGTCTGGTTTTGCATCTTGTATATTCATATATCACATGTAGTGATTCACCTTCTTTTACCTTCACTCCATGTCTTGGAGATCTTACAAGATTTTCATTTTACTCAGTGACCCATAAGAGCTTATTCAATTAGTTCCCTCTTGATGGACATTTAGGTTGTTTCTAGTTTTTAGCTTTTATCAGTAGGACTACAGTGAATGTCTTTGTACACACCTCTTTATGTACTATGCATGAGTTTCTCAAAGGTGACTCCTAAGTTGTAGAATGGTTGTGTCAAAGTTTATGTTCATTAAACATGTTAGTAGTTACTGGCAAATTGCTTCCCAAACAGCTACACCAACATACTATCGCCAGATGTGTGCCCCCTTTCTCCAACCCCTACCAACATGTGATATTATAAACAAACTCTTAAATTTGTGATTTCTTGAACAGTAAGGCTGATCGTTTGTACGAGGGGGAAACCCCCCAGAAAACTGGAATTGTTTTTTGGAGGGTAGGCCCCTTGCAGTACAGGCTTCCCTCACTAGGTGGGTGTTCTAGGAACCCATCGTCATCTGTGTACCAGTTAGTGTTGTCGTGAGGGGCTGCTTTCGGCTTCAGTGACTTTTTTTGGAGATTCCTTTAATGCATTTGCCCATTTCATCATGGGTGACTTAGGAGTGCATCTGCCCACACTGTGCTGAATGTTCAGCAGTTTTTGACCAAAACAGAATGACCCCCAGGCCCCACCCTCCCTATTCATCCAATCTCTTCCCAAGTGACGTTTTTTGGTTTCCTTGGATGGAAAAAAGCTCTCAAAAGGAAGCATTTTGCCGATATGGAAAAGGTGAAATAAAAAATGGCAGAAGCACGAAAAGCACTAAGAAGCATCAAAATGGATGAGTTCAAAAACTGTTTTGAGCAGTAGAAAAATCGTCTCACGAGGTGTATTGTATCAAATGGAGAGTACTTCAAAGGTGACTGAAGTTTAAGCGTGTAAGAATAAATACACAGTTTTTTATAAATGAACTCTGGTTTTTTTGGATCCTGCCTCATATTTTTTTTATATGAATTTCTTTTTATATTCTTTGCCAGTTTTTTCTAATGGATTATCTAATTAAGCATTTCCCATATATTGTGGAATTTAATTGTTGGTGTTTATTTTTGTTGGAACTTAATTTATCTAATTTTTTTATGACTTTGGTCTTATTTAAGGCCAAAGTCTTATAACATTTATGACTGCAATAAAAGTTAGTTGCACTTTGAGAGGTTTTTTTTTTAAAGAGAAGTAATCTAAAATAATTAAATTTAAAATAAAGTTAATGAAGTTAATTTCTTTTTTTTTTTTTTTTTTTTTTTGAGTTGGAGTCTCACTATGTCACCCAGACTGGAGTGCAGTGGCTGCTCCTGGCCACTGCAGCCTTGACCTGCTGGGCTCCGGCGATCCTTCTGCCTCAGCCTTCCAAGTAGCTGGAACTACAGGCACACGCTACCACGCCTGGCTGATTTTTTGATTTATTGTAGAGATGAGGTCATGCCAAGTTGCCCAGGCGGGTCTCTAAGCTGTGGGCTCAGGCAATCCACTTACCTCAGCCTCCCAAAGCACTGGGATTACAAGCTGAGCCATCGAGCCTGGTTGTTAATTTCTAATATATAATATATTTTAATAATTTCATTGCTGTTTTACAAGGTACCAGAATTGTTGTTATTGAACCTTTTTTTTTTTTTTTTTGCCGTACGGTTTCACTCTGTTACCCAGGCTGGAGCACAGTGGCACAATCATGGCTCACCACAGCCTCAAACTCCTGTGAACCCAGGGATTCTGCCTCAACCTTCTGAGTAGCTGGGACTACAGCACATTTCACCATGCCCAGCTAATATTAACATTTTTCTGTAGAGACAGGGTCTCGCTATGTTGCCCAGGCTGGTTTTGAACTGGCCTCGAGCAGTCTTCCTGCCTCAGCCCCTTAAAGTGCTGAGATTACAGGCGTGAACCACTGCACCCATGTTGTATGAAAAAAAATAATGAAATATCTTTAAAAGGTTCTTAAGAGTTTGTTTTTTATTTCTAAATTCTGTTTTGCTTGTGGGTTTTTTGTTATAGTGATGGATGTGATTGCTAAATTAAAAACCGATTGCTTTTTATTTCAGTGACTATTTTTTTATTCTTGGGTAAAACTTGCCAAATAAATATCTTAATGTTTTGTCTTTGCGATTACTGGCTTTAGGTCTTCCTGACATTTATGTTAACATTTTGGACAAATGGTTGAAGGAAGGTTACATTAAGCATAAACCCAATCAATTGACCATAAATCAGTATGAACCTGGGCATGGTGAGTATTTCTTTTAAAATTTCAGTCACGTATTTCAGAACTAAGTAGATTATACCATCCTCTAAGACCAAATGTATTATTTTGTTAGTTCAAACTGTTAGACTGCTTTGCTTATGTTTGTTACCTGTATTGATTATACCTTCCCCTAAGACCAAATATATTATCTTGTTAGTTCAAACTGTCTGATAGCTTTGCTTATGTTTGTTACCTGTGTTGGCCTCAATTCTTTGCAAATCTACACTTCAATCCCTTGAGGAACTTGCGTGTCACAGTGTGAGCAGACTGACACAGATCAGTTTGTGATTTTTTTTGGTTCATGTTTAACATTTCATTTAGATAGGGAGACAATGACTTAAAAAATATAGGCGACATGTATAAAGGAAAAAAACCAAATAATTTACAGAGACAGAGAAGAGGGCTGATTGGTCGGGAATTTTCCTCTTCTTTCTCTATTTGAGAATATGGAGGACAATTCTAGGATGATATGTTGGTGATTTCTTTACTTGTCAGCAGCATTTTCATCTGATTTTTGTAGTAATCAGATGATATTAAGGGGTTTTTTTGGGAAGCTTAAACAACACACAATTATTTTCTCACAATTTAGAAGCCAGAAGTCCAGGATCAGCGTGCTGGTGGATTGGGTTCCTGGTGAGGGCTCTCTTCCCGACCTGCTGTGAGCCACCTTCTCTCAGTGTGCTCTTGTGGCCTTTCTTCTCTGTGTGTGTGTATATCTCGGAGAGGGAGAGTTTCCACTTCTTATAAGATCAGAACCCATACTTATGGCCTCTTTAATTTAAAGGATTTGTGAGTGGCGGGAGTTGTGGAGTTTTGTTTTCTTTTCTGCATTTATCACAATGACAACTGGTGGTAGAACATGGCTTTAGATCTGTAGCCAAGTAGACTTGTTAATATTCACCTCTGAAGTAGAGGGACTTACTGATGATGTCTCTGGCATAGCTAGACGGCTAGAGACCTCCCCAATAGAGGCAGAGGGTGGTCCTATGATAGGACATGATGGAGTGTGCGTTAGCTTCTGCAAACCAATTGACCCTGCAAAGTGGAAAGGGCTGGGCCAAGGGAGCGAGGCTGCGCACCAACCAGTCAGCCAAGGTGTTCCTTGTTTACCCTTTTTACCTGTCTGTCTTGCCGTTGGTTTGTAAGCCCTGGTGCCCTCACCATGCAGCGACAGTTCTTTTACTTAAGAGGTGCTCAGTTAACGTAGACTGATAGATTGATGGTGGAGGTCATAGCTTAATTATTATTATTATTTTAAAATTTTTTATTTTAAAGATGTGGGGTACAATTCAGGATTAGGTATACATATGTTCATTATGCAGTTACCCTTGTTGATGAGGTGTGCCCCCTTCTCCCCTGGCAGATTCCCACTACTGCCAATCCTGCCCCCTCTCCCCCGCCCCCGCAGCTTCTCACTATTGCCAATCCCTTTCTTATAGTATCATTAAAATTGTTCAAGGTCCGCTCATGAGTGAGAACATGTGATACTCAGTTCTTTGTTTCTGTGATAGATCACTCAGTATCATAGACTCTAAGTCTATCCAAGTTGCTGCCAAGTTCATAATTTTGTCCTTCTTTATGGCTGCGTAGTATTCCATCATATATGTGTACCACGTTTTTTTTATCCAGTCCTCTTTCGATGGGCAGCATGGTTGGTTCCATGTTCTTGCTATTGTGAACAATGATGCAATAAACGTACGTGTGCAGGCATCTTTTACATAGAGTGATTTGAGTTCCTCTGGGTATATTCTCAGTAAGGGGATTGAGGGGTCATGCGGAAGGTTGATTTTTAGCTCTTTTAGGAATCACCAAACTGTTTTCTACCGAGGTTGTACTAGTTTACACTCCCACCAACTGTAGAAGTATTCCCTTCCGCTATATCCTCTCCAGCATCTGTTGTTTTTTGAGTTATTGATGATAGCCATCCTGACTGGAGTTAGGTAGTATCTCAGTGTTGTTTTAACTTCATAGCTTAATTATGGATAAGCTTTGTCTTTACACCTGGCTATTGCTTTTGTTCTGCAGGCACTTGGGAATCCCATGTTCAAGGAAGAAAATGACTTTTATATTTCTCTCTCACATCTTCCTCTTGGGCTAGAATTGGGCAAGTGTCCTAATTAAGCAGTGACTCTTGAGCCTTGATTTTTGAACCAAGTCTCAATGGTACTTTAACTTGAAATTAAGATATTTTTGGTTTAGATTTAGTTTCATAATTTTAGTCATATCCACCCTGTTTCCTTTTAACTACAATTATAGTACTTTCCTGATTACCAGTGTTTTCACCCTAATGTGAGGCTATGTTTAGAGTCATCTTAAATCTACTAAAAGGAAAAATGAAGTGACATATTATCCTGTTTTTCATCTCAGGAATTCCTGCTCATGTTGACACTCATTCTGCTTTTGAGGACGAGATCGTTTCTCTCAGTTTGGGATCAGAGGTAAATTTTCAAACATTTTTGTAGCTATCAGCATATGTCTTACCTTGTGCAATGCCTGTTTCATAGGACTACCCACGTTCTTGATTAAAATGAATTAAGATTTAAAAATGAAAAGCGAGGGCATGTTAGCACTTTAATTTTTTACAGAATGTGAGATTATCACAGCCTCTTCTTTTAAATATACAAATTTTATCTGTTAGCTCTTCAGATGTCAGAGTAATACTTGCAGTTTACTTTTTTACACATTTCACTTTTAGCAGTTGAATAAAATCTAGACTTTTCTCAGTACAACTTGATCAACTTTTGACCTAGTGATGCAGCATTGCCATCTAGTGGCAAAAGGTAGTAGCTTCAGGCTGTAGAAAAAGACAAAACTTAAATGTATGTCTGGAATTTTGATAAACTTTTTCCGTATATTACCCGATTCAGTCTTTTTAAAAACTCTGAGCAGCAGAGGGTAATGTCTTCATTTTTACAGATGAAAAGTAAGAGGGCTCATGTTTATTCATTGATTTGTTTCTATAATGGCACTTTGCTTGAACTGCTAAAGAAGGTATGAAAAGCCTGATTCAAAATGATCCATAAAAGCTACAGACAGACACTTGGACATAAAGATGGAAACATAGACACTTGAGACTCCAAAAAGAGGGAGGTTGGGAGATGGGTGAGGGTTGAAAAATTACCAGTTGGGTGGAGTGGCCACTATTTGGATGATGGGTACACTAGAAGCCTAAACAAACCCTGCCATTATACAATATATCCATGTAGCAAACTTGCACATGTACCCCTGGAATCGAAAATAAAGTAATAAAATAAAATAGAAATCAGAATTTTCAACCTAGAAGAATCCTTAAAATATGAGGTCGTCTATCAAACCAGAGGTTGCATCCAATTCTGTTCTTTTTCCTGGAGGCAAATGCTAGTTGCTCGTTTTGTTTTTGTTTTCCCATGAGTGTATGGTCCCCATCCTTAGGTCTTTGGTGCTTTGGCTTCCTGACCTTGGCTAGACTGGTGTGATCATGCTGATACTGTGGCTAGAAGATGAGTGCTGTTGGTTTGATGTGACAAAGCCATTTGATCAGCTACGTGTACAGATTCTGTACTTTTTATGTTTTAATTTTAAAAACATGCCCCACAGACAAGTCAGTGTGTGGCTTGTTAATATAGGTGCTTTCAAAAATAATGAGGACTGTGAGGAAAGAAAAAGGTCTCTTCTCTGTCTGGTTTATTTTCATCTTTAGTCCCCGTCCTTGCTTATAACTTGAGGGGCCAGTGAAGAGCATTTTTGCTTTTCCTCCCAACCGTGTAACCATTTGAGAAATGAGACCGAAGATAATTGGAGATCAGAGTGTCAACTTTACTACAGAGAAAACTGATGGCAGAACCTGGCTTTAGATCTGTAGCCAAGTGGACTTGTTAATACTTCACCTCTGAAATAAAGAAGCTCACCACCCTTGTCACTGGCACAACTGGGCAACTGGAGACCTCTCGCACAGAGCAGGGGCTGCTTCTGTAACAGGACATGAAGGGGCATGTGATAGCAAGAGCGGAGCCAAGAGAACTTGTCTGCAGACCCACCAGCCCGCGAAGGCCTTCCTTCTTTCTTGGAGCTGTACATGATGGAAAAAGCTAGGCGCGCTCTGCTTATTACCCCCAGGGAAGTTCCCTCCCCTCCCAGGGAAGTATGAGGGACGGGAACTCAATACCCCCAACACCCCCCAACGCTCACACATGGAGTGTTTCTGCTGTATCGCTCCTCTCTTAATCATCCTTTAGAGCTTGTTGGTGGAGTTTTTCATCTGTCTCTGTAGTGCCCTTAGCATTAAAACAGTAGCAGTTTGCCATTCTAGAGGGTGTGTATTTCTCCTTCTTATGCGTGTGTGTGGTTTGTATCTATAGCCATGGTAACTTCTGTGTGACTGACTGTATTGATGTAGATGTGGAAAGAGAGCATCCTTCTCACATAGAATACTTAGTTGTGTCGTAGTCACTCTACATGGCATCGGGCCAGTCTTCCTTTTTCGTCTTATCCAGTGTGTCTCTAGCACCCAGTACCTCCAATGTAGACAAGCAGATTTGCTGCTTTGTGGGCCAGAAAGAAGTGCATGCTCTGTCTAGTTTGGTCATGTCAGTTTTTATACACTGAATTCTGTTTTCACTTAAAGCGTTTTTCTTAATAACTTACGTTCTGAAGATTCTCCCATTTATGCCTAATTTTCTCATCTTTTAAGAACTCTTGGAAGCCCAAATTTCCTTTTGTGTAAATTGGGCAAATGAGACTCAGTGCTGACAGTTGTTGAAGTGTACTCTTTATTTTTTTATAGAGAGTAGGATCTTTTTTTATTTGTGCCCCTGCAATAAGGATAATAGCAAAGAAATGTACCTATTTCAGCCAGCAGTCTCTTAACAGAGTCTTTCATAAGATAGAACGTTTTGCTATATTTGGAGGCTTCAGAGTACTAATTCTTCTATCTTTTCAGTTAGAATTATGTACATTTACTTTGTAGCAAGAAAGCGGCATTATATCACTCTATATCTATATTGTAGAACTTGAATATAATTTAGAAAATCAGTAGAGTTCAGAAAAGTACAGTAGAAGCCTGCATAGGTGATATAGTAGAAGTCGTGGGTGGTTAATTGAAAAGTCTCTTAAATTAGGGAATAATAATAGTAAAAGATATATACATGCTGCAGACATTTTAACTTCACATATAAATTCTCTCACCCATATTGTGACATGGGTGACCAATGTCCACAGTCTGCCTTTTCTTTATAATTTCTATTGCTTTAAAGTGAAGTAAAGACTTAAAGATATTCATGAAACCATTTGAGTGTTGGGTTTTATATTTTAAAGATTTTATTTCCAATTTTTATTATGGAATTATCACATCTGTTGTGACAGTATATTTATTTGTTCACTTTTATTGAGTCATTCAGCAGTCAACTTGGTTTATGCAGAAAAATACAATCTTGCCGGGCACGGTGGCTCATACTTGTAATCCCAGCATTTTGGGAGGCTGAGGTGAGAGGATTGCCTGAGCCCAGGGGTTCGAGACCAGGCTGGGCAACTTGGTGAGTCCTCATCTCTACAATAAATCAAGAAATTAGCTGGACGTAGTAGTGCACGCCTGTAGTTCCAGCTACTTGGAAGGCTGAGGCGGAAGATCGCCTGAGCCCAGCAGGTTGAGGCTGCGGTGGCCACAATCATGCCACTGCACTTCAGCCTGGGTGACAGAGAGAGACTCCAACTAAAAAAAAAGAAAAATACAATCTTTTCTCACTCAATGTTCAAACATTTGTGCGATATTTAATCAAATAATTACGACGACAAGGGTAACTGGCACAAGGAGGTTTGGGAACATACGCAATTTAGCTTGTTAAGCATTCAGCTGTGCTGGTGAGAACAGAAGTACGTGAATATGTTGGCGAGGCGCCTTCATCAACAGCCATTCAGGGCCTGAATATGCTTTGCAGAAGGCACGGGGCGTATGGATTGGTTAAGTGGATGTTGGCTAAAAGAGCTTCTACTTATGTAACCGGCATTATCCTGGGC
>CAUYQG010169998.1:0-31105 GCA_963574415.1 Tarsius wallacei | reverse complement strand
CCCCCTACTGGGAATATACCCTGAAGAACTCAAATCACTCTATAAAAAAGATACCTGCACACGTATGTTTATCACAGCATTGTTCACAATAGCAAGAACCTGGAAGCAACCATGCTGTCCATCAAAAGAGGACTGGATTTTAAAAATACAGCACATATACACAATGGAATACTATGCAGTCATAAAAAAAACAAAATAATGAATTTCATAGCAACCTGGATGGAATTAGAGTCTATAATACTGAGTGACCTCTCACAGAAACAAAGATCTGAGTATCACATGTTCTCACTCATATAGTAGACCTTGATCATCCAACGTATTACCACAAGAAAATGACTGACAGTGGTGGGAAACTAC
Source organism: Tarsius wallacei (assembly GCA_963574415.1). Lineage (NCBI taxonomy): Eukaryota > Metazoa > Chordata > Mammalia > Primates > Tarsiidae > Tarsius > Tarsius wallacei. Next base: position 30,748 of record CAUYQG010169998.1, on the reverse strand, counting down.
GAGGGGGAGGGGTAGGGTGATGGGACTAATGGTAGTAAATATCTGTCTGGGGACTGGGAGACACTTCCTATCAACAAGGGTGCCTGAACGAGGCATATTTGTACACCTAACCCTTAACTGTACCCCACAATATCATAATAAAAAATATTGAATAATAAAAAAAAAAAGAAAATAGCCTTATTCACATATCAGCATCTACATTCATTCTCTTTTGACTTTTTTTTTAAATACATGAAGAATATATGACATCACACAAATGGATAGTTTGGAAATGAAACCAAATGTTATTAATCTTTTCATGCAATTGTGGATATTCTTCACTGCTACTAAACCAGAACTCAACACATGACAGTTTCTTTTTTTTTTTTTTTAATCGGAGTCTCACTCCTTTGCCTAGGCTGGAGTGCAGTGGCATGCACGCTCTCGGCCACCCCAACATTGACCTGCTGGGCTCCAGCAATCCTTCCGTCGCAGCCTTCCTAGTAGCCAGAACTACAGACACATGCTACCACGCCCAGCTATTTTTTATTTTATTGTAGAGACGCGGTCTCGCCAGGTTGCTCGGGCTGTTCCCCAACCCGCGGCTCAGGCAATCCACTTGCCTTGGCCTCCCAAAGTGCTGGGATTACAGGCTGAGCCACCGAGCCTGTCCTATAGTTTCTTAAAACTAAGCTTCTTTATGGAATCTGAAACCATGCCAATGAACTAGTAAAATCTGTTATATTAAAAGCCATTGGTCTATCGTGTACCTTAAACTAATTTTTGTTTTACTTGTACCTGATTTTGTAACATCATTCTTTGGCTATTTGGGAAATACTGATTCACTGAGAGTTACAAATCAGTCAAATGTTGATGCGGTTGTTGATTATACCAGTATTTCCAAAGATGTGGTCCCCAGATTAGCGGCAGCATCTCCTGGGAACTTGTTGGATGTACAGACTCTTGGGTCCCACCCTAGGCCTACTAAATCAGAAACTCTGGGCTTGGGGCCCAGCCATTTATGTTTTACCAAACCCTCCAGTTGATTCTAATGTACATTAATGTTTGAGAGCCACTGCTATAAGCATTTCAGCTGAGGTCCTGGGATGTTCATTGGAACCCTTGTGCTGGCAGGTTCTGATCTCTGATCACTGTCTCCTTAGCATTTTGAAATTTCTCAAAACTTGACTCTGTTTTTCAAAAGCTGCTTGCTTTTGAAAGAAACTTTTTGTTTTGCTTCTTCATCTTTTGCCCTGTGCAAGTTCAGAATCTGGTACATATTTAGAGAGAAAACCAAGCTATATGTTAGGCTCCAGTTTCTAGCTTGCCTTTGTCAGTTGGGTCCTAAACCTTTGAGTCTACCATTTTTATTCTAGTTTGTGAGACTGCAAGAAGCTGAACCCCCCAACAACAGCCTCTCTGGGTCCTTTGTCCATATTTTAACCTCATTCCTCATACCAAGATTCATCAGATACCCCAAGGGAAAAAAACAATTTCAGAATGTCATTTTATTCCTCTAGTTCCTCCCCTTCTAAAATCTTGAGACCCTTAAGTCCTGGTTTTCTTAGCAGTTTCTCTATAACACTAATTAAACTGGTGAGCTTTTTTGGTGGTGGTTTAATTTTGTCTGGCTTTTTTGGGTTTTCCAGTGTAAGCATTGGTTCCTAACGAGCTACTCCATTATAAACAAAAACAGAAGTAAAAAGTTTTCTTTTGAGGCAGTATGACAAATGAATTGGCTAGGAGATCACTTAGGTGGTTGATACAGTAATCTCAGTGAGAAATAGTGATGATCTAGTTCAGGATGAAGATAAGCAAGTGAATTTGAGGTATATTTTGGAAACAGAAGCAACAGTTATTGCTGATTTTATATATATATACATATATATGTTTTATATAGGAAATTTAATATTTCTCCTTGATTTCTGAGTCAAAACCTAGGAAGATAGTGGAGCAATTTACTGAAATGGGGATGATTTAGGGGGGACAGGTGGATTGAAAACAGGTTTGGGAAAAAGATAAAGAATACTGCCTTGATGTTAAATGGAATGGTCACTAGACAATCCAAGTGGAAATAAAGAGTAGGAATTGAATAAGTGAACAGAAGTCAGAAGAGGGTCTGGACTTAATAATATGGAAGTCCTCAGCATAAGATGGTGTTAAAATCTATCTTAAGAAGTCATGGGAAGTGAAAGTATGGATAGAAATTAGGAGGGGGAAAAAAACCCCCAAGATTCAGGTCTAAGGACTCTACCATTTATAGATCAAGTTTAAAAAAAAAAAAAGGAGAAATCGACAAAGGAGACGGAAGGAAAAACTTAAGGAGCATAGAAGCGAAAACAGGGATACACTGAATGCCACGGTGAGAATAATTAAGATGTGGATAGACAAGAGAGTCCATAGTATTATTGTAGCATGGGAAGACTTTAATGACTTAGAAAACAATTTTAGTTGGTGTTGGGTAGAAGAGTGAAAAGAAAATGAGGGAATTGAGTTAACTTATATAGACAACTATTTTGAGAAGTTTCTTGACAAAGGAGAAGGAAAGAAACGTAGTAGTGTCTACAAGAGGAGGCTGAGGCATTAAGGGAAAGAATGCTGTTTTATTTTTTTCGTTTGCTTCTTGCTTTTTAAATATAGAAGACTGCTGAGTAATTTTGAGCAGGTTTGTCTGTCAGTGGAAATGATCAACTAGAGAAATCGATGATTTAGAAGAGATTAAATTTAAATTCAACAAGGGAAAAATGTAATGTTTTTAGGTCCTCAGAATCAACTGTATAAATATAAGACAGAGATTTGGCAGTGTTATACATGAAAAAGAGCAGTGGGGGTATTTTTTTTCCTTTAATCTCAAAACCTGTAATATTCAACTGTGTAAAAGCTGCTAAAAAGAAGTGTATGTGGTCATAAGCTGCATTAAAGGGCACAGAGTATTTTTATTAAAAGACTACATATTACCACAATCTTCTGTATTTGTCATTCATTCAGCGAACATTTATTTACCCAGCTGTACTGAGCTAGGCAATTAGATCTTATCTAGAATTTTGTATCTATTTCTGGATGCCAGTTTTTTTAAGGACACTGACAAAGCAAGTAGTATTCAGAGGAAACTGAACAGGATCATGAGGAGTCTGGAAACAATGTCATATGGGCAGTTATTTATTCAATAAATATTTATTGACTACTTAATGCAAGCCAGATAATGTACTAGACACTGAACAAGATAACTAAAAATTTTGCCTTCGTAAATCTTATATTTCATTAGGAGAGACAATAGTAGATAGGTAATTGGGTAGATTAAAAATAGCCATAAATTTTTCATAGCTCCTTTCATTCGAAGATGAAGTCTGTTTTCCCACTTTTTGTAATTCAGGTTGGCCTTGTCACTTGCTTTGACCCATAGAATACAGGAGAAGTGACATAGTGTGAGTTCTGAGCCTTGGCCGCAAGAAGCATTGCAGCTCTTACCCTCTTAGAACCTTGAGACCACCAAGTGAAGAAGACCAGGCTCCCTCCTAAAGGATGAAAGACCCAGTAACGAGAGACCTCACTAACCCAACTGAGGCTCTAGTGACACATCCTGGACCACCCAGCCCTAACTAACCTGACCTAGCTTAGAAGAACTCCCCAGCCAACCCACAGAATAGTGAGAAATTTTTCAAAAAATCAATTGTTGCTGTTAGCCACTAAGTTTTGGGGTGGTTTGTTATATAGAAAAGACTGTTACAGAAAATGTTCATGATGTCATGGATCGTAAGTGCTTTGAAGAAAGGTAAAGCAGGACATGGGAGATAGAGAGCAGCATCTAGAGGGGAGGTAGTTGTAGTTTTATGTTCAGCCCGCTAAGAAATTCTCAGGAGATAATATTTGAGCAGAGACCTAAGGGAATAAGTTATGCAAAATGAGGAAAGAGTATTTCAGGCCGAAGAAGCACCAAGTGCGTAAGTCCTGAAGTGAGGACATACTGTATGTTTTGGACTTATAAGGAGATCAGCTGGAGCATAACAAGGAAAGGGAAGAGGGGTAGGACATATAATTGGAGAGGAAGCCCATGGCCAAATGATGGAGTGGCTTGCAAGCCATGCTAAGAACTTTAGACTTTATTTTTAAGTATTATAGGAATGATATTGCCTGATTTACAGTATTAGGAAGACAACTTTGGAAGTTATGGAGAAAATATAGTCAAGAGTGAAAGCAAGGAGTGGTTTGTAGGGAAAATTGTAATAATCCAAGAGGAGTAGTATTGGTTTAGACTAGGTTGTTGCAGTAAAGAGATTAATAATGGTCTAATTCAGGATATATTTTGACAGTAAAGCCAACAAAGCTGATGGATCAGGGGTAAGAAAAATTGATGAAGGATGACTCCTCAATGTTTGGCCAAAGCCATGATTAAAGAACAAGAAAACTTGCTGCACTGAGAAACTTAGACTTAAAATGCAACATCCAATACTTAAAATGTGGCATGTATGTGTGAAGTCCCTCTTCTATACTTTTATGAGGGCAGAATTAAATGCAGAGAAGAAACTAAAAGTGAAGATTTGACCTCTATAGGGAAGACTATTCTTCTGGGTGGGGCCTTCTTGATTCCTCTTCACAAGACATCAGTCAGCTAGTAATTACTGAGCTAGATTAAATATTAAATACTGAAACCAATAGAAGAGGGTGCTGTTCTAGGTACTGAAGCTACAGCAGCAGAAAAAGCAATGTTCAGATAGAGGCAACAAAGATAACTGAGATTAAAAACTGGTGGGGAACAACTTGTTAGGGAGGTCATAGGAGGTATTTATTTATCGGATAAGAGGTAGAACCCTATCAGACCCTTCCAATATTGAGTTTCTGTGATTCTTTAATGATCTGATAAACTGAATCAGACTCAAGGTATTCTTCAGATTCTCCTGTTTCTATGATGATTTTTTAATGCTATATTGAGGTATAATTCACATATCATACAAATTGTGCACTTTATTTTATGTATGTATGTATATATGTATTTATTTTTTGAGGCAGGGTCTCACTTTGTTGTCCAGGCTGAAGGGCAGTAGCATGACTGTGGCACACCACAGCCTCAAACTTCGAGATTAAAGCAGTTCTCCCTCTTCAGCCTCCCAAATAGCTGGGACTACAGGCATGGCCACTATGCCCAGCCAACTCTGATTTTTTTGTAGAATGACTGTGTTGTCCAGATTGGTCTCAGACTCCTGGTCTCAAGCAATCCCCCACTGTGCCCGGCCTCAAATTGTACATTTTAAATGAATGGATTCATCCATTTAAATTGTGCAATTCGATAATCTCTGGTATATTCATGGATATGTGCAACCATAACCACAGTCTTATTACATTTTCATCACATAGAAAGAAACCCTATACCATTTAGCTATTGTTCCTCATCTCCCAGTTCTCACTTCTATTCTATTGGTCTGTGTGTCTGTTCTTGTGCCAGTACCACACTGCCTGAATTACTGTTGCTTTGTAGTAGGTCATAAAATTGTAAAATGTGAGTTTCCCTACTTTATTCTTCTTTAGTAGAATTGTTTTGACTAATTCCATATGAATTTTAGAATCAGCTTGTCAATTTCTACAAAGTCAACTAGAGTTTTTTTTTATAAGGATTGCATTGAATCTGTAAATCAGTTTGAGACTATTGCCAATTTGACATTATTATGTCTTCTAATCCATGGGCATGAGACGTTTTCCCATTTATTTAGATCTTTCTTAATTTCTTTCAACCATGTTTTGCAGCTTACAAGTATAAATTTTATACTTCTCATATTAATTATTCCTGTTTTATTATTTTTGATGGTATTGTAAATGGAATTACTTTTATAATTTTATTTTCATCACAAATATATAGGATGACAATTTTTGTATTTGATCTTCTGCAGCCTTGCTGAACTCATTTATTAGTTCTAAAACTTTGTAGTGGATTCCTTAGAATTTTCTATACAAAAGGTCATGTCATTGATGAATAGAGATATTTTTACTTCTTGTTTTCCAATTTGGATGCCTTTTTTTTTTTTAACCTAACTATCCTGTCTTGAACATTCAGTACAATGCTGAATAGAAGTGATACAAATAGATTTCCTTACATTGTTTCTGATCTTAGGGAAAAGCATTTAGTCTTTACCCATTCAATATGATATTAATTTGGGTTTTCTGTAAATGCCGTTTATCAGGTTAGGATACAACATACCAAAATTTAGAGTATTTCCTTTTATTTCTGGTTTATTGAGTACTTTTACCATGAAAGGGTGTTGGATTTTGTCAAAAGTTTTTTCAGTCTCTGTTTATATCATTATGTGAGTTTTGTTATTCTTCTGATATGATTAATTACATTGATTGATTTTGGCTATTAAGTCAACCTTGCATGTATGTCTGTGATAAATACCACTTAGTCATGATGTATAATTCTTATTATATGTTACTGGACTTGGTTTGCTAGTATTTTGTTGATTATCTTTGCATCCATATTCATAAGAGATATTGAATAGTAGTTTTCTTGTATCTTTGTCTGGTTTTGGTATGAAGATAATATAGGTCTTATAAAATGAATTATAAAGTGCTTTCTCCTTTTCTGTAAGCCATCAGAGCCTGGGGTTGTCTTTGTGGGTAGTTTTTTGATTACTGATTCAATCTTGTTGTTATAGCTCTATTCAAGTTGTCTATTTCTTCTTTAGTCAGTTTCAGTAGTTTGTGTCTTTCTAGAAATTTGTATATTTTATCTAGGTAATCTAATTTGTTGGCATACAGTGGTTCACAGTGTTCCTTTATAATCCTTTATATTTCTGTAAGGTTGATTGCAGTGTCCCCTCTTTCAATTCTGATTCTAGTCATATGAGTGTAATCTCTTTTTTCTTGACCACATGAGCTAAATTTCTGTCAATTTTGCAGGTCTTATCAAATAACCGGCTTTTGTGTTCATTTATTTCTCTATTTTCTTTCTGTTCCTATGTCACTAATTTCTGCTCTGATCTTTAGTATTTCCTTTATTTTGCTTGCTTTTAGCTTAACTTGCTCTTTTCTTCTTGGGTTGAAGTTTAGGTTATTGATTTGAGATATATCTTTATTAACATAGGCATCTGCAGGTATAAAATTGTCTGTAAATACCGCAGTAGCGATCTCTCATAACTTTTGGATGTTGTGTCTTCATTTTCATTTCTCTCAAGCTATTTTCTGATTTTTCTTTTGATTTCTTCTTTGACCCATTTGCTGTTTACAAGAATGTTGCTTAATGTTTACATATTTGTGAGTTGCCCCCAATTTTTCTTTTTTTTTTTTCCTTTTCTTTTTTGAGTCGGATTCTCACTCTGTCTTGCAGGCTGGAGTATGGTGGCATGATCATGGCTCACCACAGCCTTGACCTCCCAGACTCAGGCAATCCTTCTACTCATCCTCCCAAGCAGCTAGGATTACAGGGCCACACCACCATGCCCAACTAATTTTTTTATTTTTTTTATGAGATGAGGTCTCACTGTGTTACCTAGGCTGGTCACAAACTCCTGGGCTTAAAAAATCCTCCCTCCTTGGTCTCCTAAAGTGCTGGATTACAGGCGTGAGCTACCATGTGTAACCAATACAATATTATTAATTATAGTCTTCATGTTGTACATTAGATCTCTAGACTTATTCATCCTATATAACTGCAATTTTGTACTCTTTGACCTATATCTTCCTATTTCTCCCCCACCTCCCACCCCTGGTAATCACTACTGTCTGTTACTTATGTATTCAATTTTTTTTTTTTTTAAGATTTCACACGTAAGTGAGATCATACAGTACTTTTCTGTGTCTAGTTTATGATATCCTCTGGGTCTATCCATGTTGTCACAAATGGCAGGATCTCCCTTTTCAAAGCTGAGTAGTATTCCACTATATATACATTTATTTGTATGTATCCCCTATTAGCTCTGTAGCTGATATTGAGCAGGTACATTTTTATTATTCAGTCTCTTTATCTAATGATAAAGGGTGATACTATAAAGGGTGATTGGAAAAATCCAATGAAATAATATATTAGAGCAATATTCAATGACTATCTTCCTCATCATCTTAATCAAAGGTTTGCTAAGTCCTAGTTATTTTCTACAATATAAGTTTGTAGTGTCATAAAACACATAGAGGCCAGTGTATCTCTAGTATTCATATTTCAGTAAACTTTAAAATTGAAATATACATTCGTGAAAGTACACGAATCATACATATACAACTCAGTGAATTGTGACAAAGTGAACCCACTCATGTAGTCAGTGCCCAGATTAAGAAATAGAATCATACCACCACCCCAAAAACTCTCCTCACATACTTTTCCAGACACTCTTCCCTCCCCAAAGATAACCACTGTTATCATCATAGATTAGTTTTGCCTGTTTTTGAACTTTACATAAGTAGAGTCCTATAGTGTGTAGTCTTCTGTATTTGTCTTTTCTCATTTATTATTTTTTGAGGTTCATTCATGTAGCAGTGAATGCTGTAGTAGTTATTCATTTATTTCTATTGCTACAAAGTATTCCATGGTATGAATGTCCTATCACTTATCCATTTTTTTCCCTGTTGGATTGTCTACCTTTTGTAAACTTTTGGGAACACCATATATTCTGGTACTGTAGGTATGAATGCTTTATATTGCATACTCTCAATGGTGTTTGTTCATGAACAGAAATTTTAAGTTTAACGTAGTCCAGTTTATCAAAATATTCTCTTGTAGTAAGTGCTTGCTTTGCTTAAGAAAATGTTGCCTATTTCAAGGTCAATGAAGATAACTTCTGGGCTGGGCACAGTGGCTCATGCCTGTAACCCTAGCACTTTGGGAGGCAGAGGCAAGAGGATTGCCTGAGCCCAGAGGTTCGAGACCAGCCTGGGCAACTTGGCGAGGCCTCATCTCCACAGTGAAATCAAAAAATTAGCCAGGCATGGTGATGTACACCTGAAGTTCCACTACTTGGAAAGCTGAGACTGAAGGATCTCCTGAGGCTGTGGTGGCCATGATCATCACTCCATCCTGGGTAACAGAATGAGACTCAGAAGGAAGAAGGAAGGACAGCAGAGGGAGGAAGGCAAGCAGGCAGATAGGAAGATAATTAGATAATTTCTGGAACATCGTATCTTAAATAATTTTTTCAGGCTACAGTACAATGGCCTGATCACAGCCCACTTCAACCTTGGCTTCCTGGACTCAGGCAATCCTTTCACTTCAGCCTCCTGAGTAGCTGGGACTACAGGTCCACACTACCACAACTGGCTACTTTTCTTTTGTTTGTTTGTTTAGTAAAGATGAGGTCTTGCTATGCTACCTAGGCTGGTCTTAAAACTCCCGGACTCAAGCAATTCTCCCACCTTAGCTTCCCAAAGCGCTGATTACAGGTGTGAGCCACCATGCCTGACCTGTATCTTACATAATTTTATCTGTAATAACCTAGAATTGACCTTTATATGTGAGGTGAGATAGGGCTAAAGCACCAGTTATTTTTATGTAAATATCCAAGTAGTCCTGTACCTTTTATTGGAAAGCAGTCTTTTCTCAATGATCTACAGTGTTACCTTTGCTATAAATCAAATAACCAGATATTTCTGGGAAGGTGTCTGTATTTTATCTCTACTGCCATTGGTTAATTTGTTTATGCATGTGCCAATACCACACTGTATTAATTTGTGTTAATTTGTGGCTTCATAGAAAGTCTTTATTTCTGGTGTATACATTCTTTAGTTTTTTTGTTTTTTGTTTTTTTTTTGGTCATTTGAGATTTTTGACTTTGGCACTTTACATTTTAATATAATTTAATATAATATATTTGAGAGTTACCAATCTGCATGTGCACACACATGCACACAACGTGCACATTCACACTCAAGTCTCCTAAGAAATGAATTCATAGATCTATTTGGTAATAACTGACATCTTTCCAGTATTGAATTTTCTAATCCACAAACAAGGTATATTCTTCCATATATATAGGTCATCTTTAGTAAGGTTTTACAGTTTTCTGGGTTGTAGTCATATACATAATTTGTTAAATGTATTCCTAGGTATTGATTTTTTAAATGCTTTTATAAATTGTGTTATTTTTAAAGTTGTTATTGTATTGTTAATTATTGCTAGGACATAAAGATAGTAATTTTTAATATATTTATGTTGTATCTAGCACCTTGTTAAATTCATTTATTAATGCTATGATTTGTCTTTAGATTCTTTGGATTTTCTACATGCAAAGTTGTGTCATTTATGAGGAAGGGCAATTTTTCCCAATCCTTAATCCTTTGTATTGCAGGGGAGGGGGACACTTATTACAATATCTAGACCCTCCAATGTTGTGTTAAATAGAAGCTATGAGAGTAGTTATCTTGTTCTTGTTGTTGATTTCAGAAACAAAGTTTTTAATATTTTATTACTAATATGATGTTTGTTATATTTTTGATCATTTCTATCACATCAAATAACTTTTCTTCTATTATTAGTTTACTGAAAGTTTTTATTATGAATTTGTATTGAATTTCTGCATCTTTTGACATGATTATATGATATTCTTTATTCTAGTAATATGATTAATTAACATTGATTAATTTTGTTAATGTTTAAGTCAATCTTATATTCCTTCTATAAACTTAACCTGGTCATGATATTTAGTCTGATTTGGTAAGTGAATATTTTGTTTTTTTGCATCTGTGCTCATTAGAGATGTGGGTCTATGGGTTCTTTCTTACTTTGTTGATTCTCTTTCTTGAACGCTACTTTCTATTGTGATATCTTCCTTGATACATTAGTTACTTAGAAGTATATTGATTAAATATCAAACATTGGGATCCTCTAGTTGTATTTGTTATTGATTTCTGGTTTAATTCTACTGTGGTCACTTAGCATACTGTATGTCAGTACTTGTCACACTTTCTATGGTGGAGGACTTGTTTTTTCCTTCAGTCTCTGGTGGATTGGCAGCCTTTGTAAAAATACAATAAAGATTAAATTACTAGAAGATTTAAGTTAAAAAAATATATTTATGATCTAAGCCCCAATTTTTTATTATTAGATTCTATAGTAATACACTATTATATCAAGCTATAATATTTTCTAAACAATTATTCTTAATTTCTAAACCTACCTGATTGTGGTCTAATAAAAGTTATAAACCAATATTAGTCCTTGGAACACTTTTCAAGTAGCTCTGTTTATGTGATTTTAATCTTTGAAGTTTGTTGAGTCTTGCTTAAAGCCTACCACATGGTCATTTTCAGTAAATGTTTCATGTGCAGTTTAAAAGAAGGTGTGTTCTGTACTTGTGTGATGGAATGTTTTATGTATGTCCTCTAAATCAAGTTTGTTCATCATGTTATTTAACTTTTTGATGTTCTTATTCTTTTTGTTTGTCTACTTATTTTATGGATTACTGAGAGAGATGTCTCTCATTATGATTTTGGATTTTGTGTTTTTCCTTTTGGTGCTGTCAATTTCTCTTTAGTATATTTTGAGGCTATATTATCAGGCAAAATTCAAATTTACAGTTGCTTTGTCTTATAATAGACTGACCCTTGTAACACTATGCTAGCTCCCACTTTATCTCTATTTTTACATTTTGCCTTAAAGTATACTTGCTCTAATAATTAATAATGTTAGCTTATTTTTTTTATGGCGTATATCTTTTTTTGTCCTGTAAGAGTAGGCAGGGCATTCACGACCAGCCTGGGCAACTTGGTGAGACTTCATCTCTACAATAAATCAAAAATTAGCTGGGTGTGGTAGCATGTGCCTGTAGTTCCAGCCACTTAGAAGGCTGAGGCAAAAAAATCGCCTGAGCTCAGCAGGTCGAGGCTGTGGTAGCCGAGAGCACATCACTGCACTCCAGCCTGGGCAACAGAGTGAGACTCCAACTCCAAAAAAAAAAAAAAACTAAAGAAAAGTAAAGTAAAAGTAGTCACAGTGGGTCATGCCTGCAATCTCAACACTTGAGAGGAGGTAAGAGGATTACTTGAGGCCAGGAGTTTGAGATCAACCTGGACTACATAACAAGAACCTATTTCTACAAAAATAATTTAAAAAATAAATAAATAAGCCTGGTGTGGTGGTGTGCACCTGTATTCCTAGCTACTCAGGAGTCTGAGGTGAGAGAATTGCTTAAGCCCAGGAGTTCAAGGCCATAGTGAGCTATGATCACTTCACTGAACTCCAACATAGGCAATAGAGCAATACCTTGTCCCCCACCCCCCCAAAAAATAGTCTCTTGCAACTGACATATAGTCTGCTGGGTTTTTATTAATCAACTGTAATAAGATATAACTTACATAGAAAAAAAATACATCCACTTAAATGGACTGATGAGTTTTGGCAAATGTATGCATGCATGTGATCACTAACATAATCAAGAGAGACATAGACCATTTCCATCCACTCTAAAAGTTCCTTGGTGCCTCTTCCGGTTGCCAGTTCCTCCCCAGTCCCTGCCCACAGCTTGGGCAATCACTGTTCTTTCTACCACTGTAGATTAGATGTGTCACTGCTAGAGTTTCTTATAAGTGGAATTGTGTTATGTACTATTTTGCGTCTGGCTTCTTTGAGGGGGAAAAAAGCTGCACAGAATGCGGAGCTCATCACAGTGCATTCCCCTTATCTCCAGATCTTGACCCTTAAGACCTAGCTGACTTGGTACCCTCTAATGCTTTATACTAATGTGTTTATATCTTATTCAGCTCTTTTGATTGGATGTCAGTGGGAGGGTTGGTCTTAAGCATGTTAGCTCATAATAGGCAGAAGCAGGAGATATTTATTCTATAAAATTATTATTATTATTATTATACTAAATATTGGAAGTACAAAGGTACAGAAATACCAAGGGTGAAGATGAGTTTTCTAATTAAATGGAGTCTAGGAAATTCCCTCAGAATACTAAGAAGGATTAAAAAATTGCAGAGCATGTGATTTTCATTAAATCTAGGATATGTGGTCAGTCATGATTCAGTGCCAGAAACTAGGTATTTTTAGCCTTTCCCTCACTTTAGCCTTCCAAGTCTCACAAGAGTGCTTTTAATTAATGAGACCTCATTGGAATCAAACACTGCTTGAAGGGAATATTAGAATTGTAGTTTTTGGCTGAGGAGCTTTTCCAAGCATTAAGAGGAAGAATGGGGTTCACAAGAGCCCACCCAAAGTTCCCACCAGGCACGTAGAGTAAAGGTCCAATGACCCTCCAGCTTAAAGTGTGTGGTAGAAAATCCAACATTATTCTGAATAAACTCATTTTTCCCCTCTATCATTGCCATCAATAAATGTAATGTTTAATAAGACTTTCAATCATCTGTGCCTTTGATATTTTCCAGCTGCTAAATGAGCATATTATGGCCTATGATTTAAATATCCAGAATATATATCAATCAAAGGTTATGTTTAAATTCAGTTTATATTTTAGTATTTGTTGAGGACATTCAAGATGCCTGACATTCCCTTGATAACAATAACAATTTCAAAAACTTAATCATATTGACATTATCTGATTCCTAGATCATTTGAAATCAACTTATTTCATAACCAAGTGTGTAAAACTCTCATCACACTTCTTTGTAATTCTGATCATATAAAGAACACTCTGATATATTCCATAAGTGTTTATAGCAATTCAGATCTTGATATGAAAATGTCATTAGTATCCTCAAGGGCAGACAGCAAACTATAGCTTCCTCCAGTATCACCCTTTCTACTACAGCGCCAAGTTTGTTTCTCTGCTTTTTTTCATTTCTTAAGGTGAGTGGTATGATCTCAGTAAAAGGCCTGAATGAAGTCAGGACCATTTATACCAATACTAGCTAGATGCTTTTTGACTTGTTGTAAGCTACTGAGGCCTTAGGATGTTTTCAGCAGCTATAGATGGTTTGCACTTAAGGGGAGAATACAAAATAAAAACAAACACAGACAGGTGACTGTAATATGGTTGCTAGCCCAGTCGCTAAGCAATGCCAGCCAGTATTCAAGACTAGAAGTTGGAAGGTGTACATAGCTTTAATGTGGCAGTCTGGGGATAGTATTTTTGTATGTCAAATAGGCTCTGTTTGGATTTATAATGATTCTGCATTTGAAATTCACCTCAATTTTCCTCTTGCTGTTTACATTTGAAAGAATTCATTGCAAAGAACTCTAAAAAAGAACTGACTTAATTTTATTTTGCGGCACTGTGAATCCAAGACAACACTCTGTAATATTCTAATAGGAGCATTTCAGAGAAAAAGGAGAATTTCTTTTGACATTGTTTTTATTAACTCTCGTATTAGTATTAGTCCATCTATCTGTATTAGTAAATATAATTTTAGCACTGCATAGTACATAATTGCCTTTTTTTAGCATGCATTTTATTTTTATGAAACCATAAGACTTGATTAGACTTTAAAAAGATCCCTTGAATTGATTTACCCCCTTCAAAAAGATCCTTTTTCACAAATGACTATTCATCTTTTTCAAAAGGTTATGGGACTTATTTAATTTACTTAACCATCCACTTAATTTCAGAAAGTTTCCTGGTCTAATATTTGAGTGGTGAATATCTGACTAGTGAAATGTTTAAGTGTTTTTTTAAGTTATTCCTGATCACAACTTCCATTATTTTTCTCAGAGATTATTTTTGATTGTTGGATGTTTGTAGGACTTCACTAAACAAATGATTTATACTGTTTTGATTTCTAGTTAGTTTATAAAAGAATTTGCCAGAGGATGAATGTGTGGGAAAATACCAAAGAACTATAATTAAGAATGTTTTTTCTATATTGGGAACCTTAAAATATGTCAGTGATGAAGTGTGTCTTAATGTATTTATTTTTCTTTGTCCTTTCAGGTGGATCTCCTTACTTAGCAGCCAAAATAAATGAAGCAAAAGACTTGCTAGAAGCAACCACCAAACACTGATTGATGCTCAAGGACCATGCTGCAGGAAGAAGGGGAGGACTTCAAAGAAAATGTTCTGCAAACTAATCTAAAGCACGGTCTCCTTAATTTCCACACATGTATTGACCAAGATTTTTTTCTTTTACTATTAAGTTATATACAATAAAAGAGTGACAGTCTTGCTTTTTATTATTTTTTGAAGGAACTCCATAAAATTCTGTAACTGATCTTTTTCCTTATTCTTTTCTCTGTGACATTTATACTTTTTAATATTTTTTTGTTAATTGTAAATCCCCCCCATCCCCTACTCACACACTCAGTACAGTGTGCAGAAAGTATGGCCATCAGGAATGCAATTGAGATTTGTAAGCAATTAGTAGAAATTTTCTAACTGCTTATATTTGAGTCTTTATTGTCCTTTTTAAAAATCTGTTTGTTTGTTTGTTTAAGAGGAATTTGGGACTCTACCTGTGTAAGGTGCTTTAAATGTTTTGAGACCAAACACTGGCTGCCACCTCCTGGGAAAGTAATCTGCAATGTAATGGAATTGACTAAATACTGTTTTATAAAGTAGGAGTTAGGACTCACTAAAGAACTTGACTCTCTCTGAGACCCTATAGCTGAAGCATGAGGACTTGGAGAGCTACTAAATTGAGTAAAGATTTATGAAATGAGCCCTGTGAGGAAAGGCTGAAAAGAGCTGAGAGAAGCCTGAGGAGTTTGTATTTAATTATCGTCTTCCAGTACTGAGTATTTATTCAGTTACTCATTCTACAAGTATTTATTGACCACCTGTGATGTGTAAGGCATTATAGTGGGACCCCTGAGAGTTACAAGTATGAGCCAGTCAAGGATCGTGACCCAAAGGAACTTATGTGTAGAGAAGGATAAATCACATAAATAATGAATACTGTTAGAGAGGTACAGATGATATGTATAAAAGTTCGTAAGAAGAAAAGAATATTTTAGCTCCGTGCACGTGGGGGCATGGACTTCATGAAATAAGAGGCTTTAAAAAAATTAATCAGAGACATGGTTGGTGAGTCAGTGTTGTTTCCCCTGAGATCAGAATGAGCAGAAATAGATATATCAATTAGTGCGATTAGAGTGAAGGGTTTCTCAAAAGCAAGGATTGGACAGAGTGGTCATCAAAGACCAGCCCTGTGACTTAAACCACATTAAATTAATTTTCCGAAACACAGTCCCCGGCCATCATCACTTTACAATTCCAAGGTGAGAGGACAGATTCAAATACCAACTGCCAGCATTATTTCCCAACACTCTTTTACAAATCCTGGGCTTATTCCAGGTAAACTGAACTACTGCATTGCAGTTTTCTTAAAATACTTTTTCGTATCCTAGATGCATCTTTCAGCTTCTGACAATCCATAATTAAGGATTTCTCAATCTTGGCATTATTGACATATTGGGCCGAATAATTCTTTTTTGTGAGAGCCCTTCTGTGTGTTGTAGGTTACGAACAACCTCCCTGGCCTGTTATCTACTAAGGACTAGTAGCATCTCCTCAGTTGTGACAACCAAAAAATGTTTCCAGACATTGCCACATGTCTTTTAGAGGACAAAAATCGCCCTCAGTTGAGAGCCACTATGGTAAATGTTTAATAAATATTTTTTTCTTTTGGTATATAAAATAGTGATCTGACCTCAATTGAATCTTAGAGTAATTAAAATATGGTATTTGCTTTAAAGTCCCCATTCATGTCCTAGTTTTCTCATGCTTTAGTGTTTTTCATTTTTTTCTGCTCAGTATTATACCTAGAAGGCCATCCTAATCCCCAAAGCTCTATGTGCCCAAATTCTAGGCATAGTTGAAGGACAAACTAAAATGTTTCCCTTTTTTTCTAGTGCTTCCCGCAAAAGTAATATGAATTATTAGCTCTGTGAGTGCAGGGACTGTATCTGTCTAATTCACTGATACACTGGCACCCAATAAATATTTATTGAATGAATGAATGAATAAATTCCCATAGCACTTTATCCTTCAGTTATGGTGCCTCTAACTTGATACTTTGTGAAACAATTCTTTGTGTAACATAGCTTATTTTTCCTACTAAAGTAGCAAGAATCTTGCCATTCATCTTTGTAACCTCTCTTTACTACAAAGCACTTGCACATAGTAGGCATCATAAAGTTGTAAGTACTAGGAAAATGTTGCTGCTTTCTGAATACTATGCATCAAAAAATGTTACTGCTAATTTGGAAGGTTATGGTAAGCAATGTCGGGGCACCCTCAGAACACACCTTTTAATTGATGTCATATTTTCCTAATCCATACTGTATTTGTGAGAATTTGAATCACCTCAGCATTAGCTTGGAACCTACCTCATTCCCATTTTCTTTGCATTGCCTGGAAGTCAGACAGATCTGATTTTTGGATACTGTCTTCCTATTATGTGATCTTGGGCAGTTACTTAATTTTTGAGGTTATAACCCTCATCTATAAAATAGAGAAAATAGTCATATCCATTAAGGTTGTTACAGGGAATGAGGGTGTGGAAAGCATGGAGTCACATAGCAAATGCTCGGAAAGTATAAGTATTACGTCTTTATTGCCCCATTTAAGTAGTTGTATCTTTAAAAGTGCCTTGGATTAAGGGTAAGGTTTGAGGTGTGGGTAGGACACGGTGGGAACAGCTCACCTCTGTTCTATCAGCATTAGCTGAGGCTGGAGGAGCCACTCACTGGCCAGCAGACTGGGCCTGCTTGTTGGCTGGGAGCTTTGTCCCCTCTACTGAGGCTCCTCTTTGCATGGGCTTCTCCTCAGGCTGCCGGAGCGTGGTCCCACCACAGCCGTGTTACAAGAGGTGGTGGTCCAAGAGATGGGAAATGGAAGCTGCCAAACTCGTCCAGGTCTGGAGCCTGTCAGGGCATCACTTCTGCCATATTCAGTTGGTCTGAGTTACAGAGTCTGCCTAGAATCAAAGGGCGAGGGTAGAGTGGACTGGAAGAATCAGTGGTCATCCTTAACATGCAACATGGCAGGGTTGGGATTTTTTTCTCTTCATCAAATCCCTGAAGGCTTTACTTTAAAAAAAAAAAATAGATGTGTAATTTAATGCAACTACTTGGAGTACCAGCTCAGAAAGTTTCAGATAATAAATACAACTCTTTTAGGCAGATAGTAATACAGTAGTGGCAATATATAAAATTGGATTTCACCAGCTACCCACCCCCCTCAACTCCTTATTATCTACAAAATGCTTATTTGGATGGTTACCTTTCAGTAAAGATTACCTTTATATATTTGCTGTCATTGCATATTCTGCTTAATTAAGCTCTTTGTTGATATTGCAGTTTCTGGGTTTATTCTTACATATGAGATATGATCTGAAGGAGCAGGAAGGATCTTTTAAAAACAAAACAGTGACTTCACAGATTCCAGAGAAAGTGTAATTAAAGGGGAGCATGGAATGCCATTTAGATTATAGTTGATGGTGCATAAAATCAAAAGTGGAGAGCAGTTCAGTAAGGAAAAAAGAATGTTGAATGTGGAAGACATCGTTTTGTGTAGTCTTCAAAGTACTTCCTTTGTTTAGTTTGAAATACTTTTTAGTCATTCAGCAAATATCAAACACTGTATCAGGCAGTAAAGATATTAGTTCATTCTTAAAATATTTAATATGTTCAAACTAACATATTTACAATAAAAATACATTCTTAAACAGGTAACCTTTTTGCCTCATGCTTTTTAAGTGACAAGAAATATTAAGAGTTGTATTAATGGGCATGCTTATGATTGATTGCCCAGTAGGGTCATTAAAAAGAACATATTTTATTCATGTGCAGAAATCTTTTGGTTGTCATGGGGAAATTTGAACATAGAAAAGAGCTTTTATTGACTTGTCTTCACACATTTCTCAATTAGCTTAATATAACTTAATGTAGTTTGTGGGGAGAAGATGAATCAGCCCTTAATGTCAAGAATATGAAGTTCCTCTGACTCAACCAATTTAAGATGAGCTACAGAATTTTGTACACAACAGGTACACAACTGATGTTTATGTTTAATGACTAAAAAAAAAAGGTAGGTGCCACCAAGCTGTGGACTAGGGACAGTTGTTTATTCAAGACTGATGGCATTACCCCTTAGAGGTATAGATCACTTTTCTTAAACCGAGTGTTTGTATGTTCTCACATGCAAAACTGGGGAGTCAACAGGGAGACATCTTCTTGTGAGAATTAAATAGGATGGTATGCAAAATGCAGAAAACAAAAATGAGCTACAGAGACTGCAATGAAAAGTTAAATATCCAAATAGACCAGTTCATTTTGTACTCTGGAACCATGCTGGCCATAGGCACTTTGCACCTTGCTCACCAGTCATCTCCCAGATACAAACCTCTGGCACAGGGACGATTTCATGGGAGTGAGTTAATGTGTCAGCATAGTTCCTCCCTTCCCATGGAAAAGCAACTGAAAGAGCACACCCTTATAACACTAGATCAGTGTCATCTACTCATCAAAAACATTCCATAAGTTATGAGCCAAGATTTTATTTATGGTGGAGTTATACACATTAGGAAATTAGGATTTTTGCTAGCATAATTTATTAGCTGGAAAAGTTGAGAAGGTTCTCTGGACTCATTTTTATAGGTGGAATCTAAGTGATCTGGATCATTGCCCGCCAGCGAAATTGCTGGGCATGGTAGACAAAGAAAATGTTCCTTCTAATGATTTTTTATGAGCTGAGTAGCTATTGTTCCCAGCTGAGTGCTCTTTTCCTCTTTTTATTGTTGCTGAGCAAAAGAATTTATAAAAAGCTCTTTCTTTTTTATTAAAAACCCTGCTCAATTGAAATGCAAGTTCATTAAGTACTGTTCATTTCTCTTCCTGCCATAATAACACTTTCCCCCTCTGGTCTATTCAACAGTGTCTAGCAGCACTGGTCAATGTTTTAAGTCTGGACAGACTGTATCTTACAGATATATGTAGATATGCAATCTCTAACATGAAGAGAAAGTTTAGTTTCACATGGGCAGTCTGATCACTCAGGCTAGATGTTGGCCATACATTTCTGATTAGTACCTCAGCTTGGAGGGGGGAAATTAACAGTGGCAAACTTACTTCGATTATGACAATGAAAATCATGTGGAGATATTGGTTCAGGATTGACATCTACTTAGCTGTAGTGCTAAAGACCAATAACAGTAATAATAGCTGATAATTTGTTTAACACCTGTGCAAAACATTCTACCTATTTACATTATCTCTTGATTTCCATGGCCTAAGAAACAGGTACTATTACTTTCCTCATTTTACAGATGAAACAAAAGGCTCAGAAGAGTTTAGGAATTTTCCCAAGATTATAAGGCTAGTAAGTGGTGGGTCTGAGACCCAAATTCAGTCTGGCTTGACTCTGAAGCACATACTCTTTATATTACATTGCACTAATTCTAAGTATGTGGGAATCAGTAGAATGAGGGGGCCTGTGTGACTTTTGTCTTTTGATGCGTATGGCCTTGGGTTACAACTGTGGCAATAGGTTTATGCAAGGACCCATTGTCATTGTCATTGTGCACCATGGGCAAAGAGTACCTATTGTCCTTAATTTTGCCCTGAGGCGTGTGATGTCCATCTCCCTGCATTTGGTGAAAGTTCAGTTGCAAAGTTTCTCTGACTCGAAGTGGGGAGGGAGGAAGCTTTGAAGAGATTTATCTGAAATATTCACAGGTCATCCAGAGCAGGGTTCAGAAGACAGCTCAGGAAAGTGCAGCAGCAAACCTCAGAGAGAAAGGGAGGGGCGGCCCAGTGTATCAGAGATAGCACAGGAAGACTGAAAGAAATGGAAGGAACAGAGGCAATGAAACAAGTTAAGGTTAAAATAAGACAACTGAAACAAGAGGTAACTTGCAGCACTTGGAATTGTAGTGCTTTTGCAGAATTGCTAAAAGTGATTTTATTTGCAGTTGTGGACTGGGTTATTTGTCCGTGCCATGCTTTTATGTCAAATTGCAAAAATGTATAGTTGTATTGTTGTCTGGTAGAGTCAGTACAACTTTAGTCACTGAAGCATGTCTTTGAGATTATCACTTAACTCTGTTTCCAGTGGCCATAATAAATGGTAAAAAGGTTTCTAACTCTTGGAGAAGGTTTTTAACGCCTCATGACTAATATTCATAGCAGACCTGGGAGTTCCTTGAACATCAGGTATATCTATATTCGTAAAGAGAACATTCCAAAGCTAAGTTGGCGATCTTTCTGTTCATCTACTCTTGGGTTAGTGGTGCCTTTGCTCTTTCCTTCTGTGAATATGGATAGTCAAGAGTAGACTTTAGAAGTGTTTACACTTTGGCTTCCAAGCCTCTGGAATGTTTGTCCTTAGGTGGTGAGACGTGAGACTATATTTGCGTAGTCTACATCTCTCAGGCTTGTGCAGTATAAGGTTGGTGGACGAGTGCCAGGTACACACAAATACAACCTTTTCTGGTTAACCCCACTTGGACCTGAATTATGCTTTGTTTCTTGACATCTAGGTACTTGGGTATTCAGTTTGCCTTCTATTTTGTTTCATTTGGTACTCAAATACCATATTCTTGTTTGGGCTTTTCTTTCTTGTAAACAGGGATTTTTTGTAAACCAATATGTAAAAATACAGATATACTAAAATTAAATCAATAAATAAAATGCCATTGTGTTTATTTTACTTTGGATTTGCAAAGGGTAAACTCTAAGATACTTTATATAGTTTTCCCAATACAGTTACAATAAAATATGACCTGCCAAAACTGAATTTACATTCAATTCTTCTGTTGTATGACTCTTGAAGAATGCCTTTTGCGTTATATAACTTCATCTACATTGTGAGCTCTTTTATTTGTTAAAAAACGATGTGAGTCTTTCACTTATTTTATATCTCCCTCTACTTCTTCATGAGACACGTGGCCCAGTTATCCCTCAGGACATAGTATTGATTGGTTCACTCTTAAAAGCAGCTATTAGAAACCAAAGTAATGGACATTCTTCTGAATTTTCTCAGAAGCCATTATTAAAACTCTCATACCAAAATAAAGGAGAAAAAATAGAAATCAGCCCAATAATACTTTAAAATTGATTTTTTTATTTATCTTGTAACGCAAATACCAATGATAAGTGCCTGGTTCCTTGGTTCGTTTACTTATATTTTGCCTCAGTTATCTTCATATCCATTTTTGGCCTTCAGCACTTCTGACTGCATAAAGAACTCCAAACATAGCCATTGGTCATAGAAATGCTGATACAACTGAACTGTCACCCCAGAATATATTATTGAATATGGCTGCACAAATGCCTGGATCCCATACTTTGAGTGAATAGAGAATAAGGTCACTGTCTTCAGCTTCCAACAGGAGGAGAGTTCAGATCGGTGTGCCCTCTATTTCTCTCCAGCCCTTTTGTCATCTTCCCTCCCCCTCATATACGTGTACATGCGCGCACACGCGTGCACACACACACACACACACACACACACACACACACACACACACATCCTGCCCCATAATGTGGCCACATCTTAATATCCACCAAGGCCACTTAGACATTCAGTGGGCACAAAGTACATTGCAGTCACCCGACTGACCTGGGAGAGTCTTGTGTTGTCATGGGTACCTACCACTGCCTGATCTTTCAAATCTGCGGAGTAAGGAGAACTGGCAGTGTTGGACTTATATAACATACAGGGACTGTCTGCCATAAAATGGGAGCTTGAATTTGTTTTGTCAGGGAGTGAATATGTTTTTCACAGCAGTCTGGTGAATTAAGAACAATATACAGAATCACACGGTAAGCATGTTATATTTGACTCTGTTAATGGGATTTATGTATGGAACATCAATTTTCTGTACAGGCATAATTGAGTACCTAATACCATGTTACAAAACCATGCAAGAATGTGTATGATGTGTGGAAAACCTGAAAACAGATGCAACTGATGAAGTTGTTAATTTGTCTTTTTGCTCAAACTATAGGTGAAGCAGCTATTTCCTAAATACACCCTAAAAATGCAAAAACAGATGAGTTTAATGTGCTACCATCTTCCTTTTTGGGCTGAATTTTGAACAGTGCAAGAATGTCTACAGGGCGACTCCAGGGGTCTGGCGGTTCCCAATGCCCTCGGTGCCTTACAGCTTCTTCCCCTGGGGCTCTAAAGTCTGGAGGTCAGCCACACTGAGGGTGTCTTGCATTTAATACTCTCAAGGGAGTAGGGTGTTTCCCTCAAAGCCTAGCTGACAGTTACACCTGGGGAAAGAAGAACAATCTGGCTGACAAATGCATTACCAGCATTAACTGGCCAGAAATATCTGGAGCCATGAAGACCTAGTTAGTGGAGGTCAGCCATGGGGCAGGTGGTAATTGTTCAGCGCCTCATTCCCTGGCAGCTCTGGGAATTGCCATAGTGTAAATTGGCTTGAGGGGCCAAACTGGCCAACCAAAAGGGGTCTAAAGATGTTTAGTGTGTGGGTTCTTGACCAGGGTTCTGACTTTCTGGACTAAATGGTGAAATGCAGGGCAGTTTACTCTGCTTTCCTCTAGCTTTTGTGCCTCCCTTCCAGCCCCCACCAGCCGTGGTTTCTTCTCGAGGCTGCTCAGCCTAAAACAGAGTTGGTCTTTGCAGTGTGGATGATATAAATCCACAATGGCAGTGGAAGTTTCTCTTTCTCCTAATAAGCACATCTTCCTTTGTCCTCTCCTACTTTCCTCCTGCTTTCACTTTTGTACCAGTTAGCCCTGCATCCACCTGCTAGACACCCACGGCATCGGGGTGCCAGGAGTGGGTCCCTCTGGACCGTCACAAGCTCTGGGTCCAGGGCCCGGCTCCCCAAGCTGCCTCGCCTTGTTTCGTCCTCCTGGAATGCCACCCACCTACCTGCCCATGGAGTGAGATGGCGAGACTAATGAGAAAGGCCTGAAGTAACGAGGAGAAATGCATGGCATGTTCTGGACTCCTCGGGAAAGGTGTTTGTTCAAGGCATTATTAATACTTTTGTGAGGCACAGTCACATTGATTTTTCATTCGAGAACCATTCTGCATTTGCACAGAGTCACTAGAGTGTTCAGCCGTTCTCTTTTGTACATGGGGGGAGTGCCTCACCCACAGCTAACAGCAAGAAATTTGAAGCTGGTATTTTTTATTTCCAGGTCTAGGCGTGAATCTTGGCTCTATTTTGCAGGTAGCTGGAAAAGCTTCTGTTTGTTTAAATCCACCCTGGGTAATGTCTGCAGCATGTTTTCTGTCTGGAGCTCAGCATTCCATTGCATATAGAACACTTTGCCTAGGCTCCATGCTGCAAACGACCACACCAATGGAATTTAGGTTTTCTTTTGCGACCAAGCCAATCAGGATTCTGGCTATACTGTGAAGCCAATTAGTAATGTTCATAGAACCCGGAGCAAAGCTGCCAGGTAACATCTGCAAGTGACTTGCATTTCTCTAATGGGATCTGCATATGTTCAGCTCTATATGAAGATGTTTTTCAGTTGACGTGAAGTCATCTTTGGTCTTGTTCTCCCCTGACTCCATTAAGCAGACACGCCTACAAGCGTTGCCAATTTGATCCACTTTCAGAAGAAGATGTAGCCTCGTGTTTCTCTTCATGATGCTAATATTTATACTGATACTTCTTGAGAAACTACCTACCTATCCAAAGTGTTCTGTGGTAGGGGAGAGGGCAATACATTATGTTACTATCAGGGCATTTTCTGATAATACTGCATGTCTAAACTAAATTATCTAATAAAGATTTACTTGATTCTTTTACAAATTTTCCTCTAAAATAAAGAACACACTTGAGTTTTTTTTTTTCTTCAAGGAATAACAACTTGGGTTCTAGTCTCCTAACTCTGCAGTAGTGAGCCGTGTGACCCTGGGCAGGACATAGCCTTCTCTGAGCTATTTGCACTCAATGCTCACTAATGGCCAGACAACCTCTAGAAGGAGTGCACATTCCCGAGTTATTTAGTCTGTATCCATGAAACCGTTAAACTCCTCAAAAATCAATCTTTTGAGAAGGCCAGGCTTGGTGGCTCAGCGGGTAATCCTAGCACTCTGAGAGGCCGAGGCGAGTGGATTGCCTGAGCCTGTGGGTTCGACACCAACCCAGGCAACTTGGCGAGATCTCGTCACTAAAATAAATTTTGAAAAAATTAGACAGGCGTGGTAGTGCCCGCCTATAGGTCAGGCTACTTGAAAGGCTGAGGCAGAAAGATCCCTGGAGCCCAACAGGTCAATGCTGGGGTGGCCATGAGTGTGCCACCGCACTCCAGCCTAGGCGACAGAGTGAGACTCCAACTCAAAAAAAAAAAAAAAATCTTATGAGTACATATCATACCCACTTGTAGGTCAGTAAACCAAAAGAGAGGTTTCAAAACTTCCGTAAGATCACTCTTCTAATAAAGAGTGGATCAAGGGTTTAAACTTAGATTTATGGAAAAGCAAAGTATAATAATACTAACAGCTGTTAATTACTCAGTGACTGATATTTGAATATTCTTCATATTCTTTCTTTCATTTTTACAACATCCGGTTAGTTATGAGCTCTTTTCAATGTTTAAAATATTTAAATGTTTCAAATGTTCAAGTGTTTCAATGTTCAAATGTTTTCAAGTGCATACCAAAAAAAAAAAAAAAGAAAAGGAAACCGGTTAGTTTAAAACACAATTTTTATAAAATTTTTAAAAATTATGATATAGTAATATATGCACTTTATTATTGATGCACTAAATATCAATATTTATTTCACAAAGAGGGGTTCATGAGCTTGAGTACGTTTTGTAGAATCACACAATAAGGAAGGAGAAGAGTTGGGTCTGCTCCCAGGTCTTCTACCCCAAAGTCTAGCCTCAGTGTTTCTTACCCTTCTGCCTCCCTGAAGCGTCCCTGATGAACACCAAACTTGCCCTAAAGACACTTCGCCTGAGTTCCTGAAAACTTCTCTCCTGGCTTAACATGAATGCTGGGTAATTTATGTAGTCTGCTCAAGGTAGACATTCATTCCAACGTGATTATAGTCCAAGGACCTCCCTACCTTTCAGAACATTTGTCACTTGTCATGTTGCATTTAGGACGCCAGCGGAGGCATCCAGTGAAATGAACAGGAGGCACTTTTGTGACAAATGGTCTTTAGAAGCTAAAGCTGGAACTGGAAGGGACCTTGTAGATCTTAAAGCCTCCCTTAGGTGCAGACTGATGGATTTCCAGATCCTTGGCATTCTTTAAACACTTGATAACAGCAAAGAGAATAAACACTGTGACTTAAAAGGGAGAGTGTCAGGTCTGGGTTTACACCAGAGACTGTCACTACTTTCATGTCACCTTCATTGTGAAACAGCAGGGTTCTACAGACTCAGGCTTTGGAGAAAGGCCAACGTGGACTTAAATTCTGGGTCATATGCTTTCTTGCTTTGAGGCTTTGGACAATTTACTGACAATTTACTGTGCCTTAGTTTCCTTGTCTGTAAGATAGAGGTAATATGCACTTTCCCAAGCTCCACATTCAGCCTAGACTAGATGTAGATGGAGTGAGGCTGGCGCGGGTAGGGCAGACCAGTCTATAAGGGCTGTGACAGAACACGGCTCCGGAAGGGAGCAAGGGCTGGCCAGGGGCAGCATGGAAAGGACAACTCCATTTTCCCCAGGAGGCTGTGGGCTGGGTCATCCCAGGACCCAACTGAGAAGAATCATCTGGGGCCTTTTCTTCCCCTTTCAGCATCTTTATCCAAGTGAAACTAGCTTAAAATGGGATAAAAGTGCAGCCCGGAGAAGAATCATAACTCTGGCAGGCATCCTAAGGAGAGATGGTGAGAAAAGGGAGGAAGCAGAGAGCCAAAGGGGATGGTGAGGAGGACCTGTGTCCACAGATCTGACAGGAAGACTCCTTCACTTTCAGTGCAACTGCCCAATACGGTAATCTCCTCCACCCCAAGGACTGGGAGTCTCATTATTTGAGTGGGGTTTCCCCAGATCACTACTGGGAAGTACAGGTGGTTCCAGCAACACAGCTTCATCAGGGAGCTGGTCAGAAGTGCAACCCTTCGACCCCGTGGCGGACCTGCTGAATGAGCATCTCTAGTGGTGGGGCCTAAGAATACGCATTTTAACACAACTACCAAATGATGAACTCGCTCAGTCATGATTGAGAAGCCCCACTACATACAGGGAAAACAGCAAGCTTTAGGGGCAAACAACACTTCTGAGTTGGAAACCCAGCTTTCACTTACTGTGTGCTCCTTCAAAAGATCGATTAACTTCCCTGAACTCCTGTTTCCTCATCTGTAAATTATAGACAGAAAGATTTACCTTAATAATGTACCTCTAGGGAAATTGTGGAAGAAAAAAGGGTGGGGGATGGTCTTTGGACTTGGAAAGGATTTTTAAAAATCACTTTTATTTTCACTAATCTCAAACTGAAATTTAACATTTTCTTTAATTACAAATGTAAGCAAGGCTTGTTAGCATCGCTTGACTTTGTCACTGGTAGAAATCACAGATATTTTCATACGACATTACAGTTGTTGCAAAATCTCTAAATTTCATTTGTATTCATCAATTTCAAAATGCAGTCCTTTTTAGACTTGCTGCTAGATCTTGATATTGAATGCATTAATAATGAAGGATATGATACTACTATATCACAATTGGTTTTAAATTTTATAAAAACTGCATTTAAAACCAATTGGTTTCCTTTGTAATTTTTTTTTTTTTTTTAGTATGCATTCGAAAACATTATTTGAAAAGGGGTCTACAGGCTCATGCCACAAAAAAGGTTTAAAAACCCCTCCTTGTCTTGTAAGCTGTCGTGGTGACTGAATGATAGAATCAAATTTGTCTAACCCTTAGCAGAGACTCCACTAACAGTGCTCTGCGTGTTCTCCTCATCCTCTGGACTTTCTGGGGATTGGGGAAAGGGGATGTCAGAACAGTTTCCCCTGGAGGCATTTCTCTGGCTAATCCTGGCTAGGGGTTTTGTTGAATGAGAGCTGTTGCTGGTTGAGTGCCAGACAGGTGAAGTGAGCTGTCTCGAATCACACAGTTAATAAGTGGGAAAGCTGGAATCAACCTCCATGTTGCTATATATACTCCTGGGTGAAACTCAAAAGTCCAGATGGAGGGGGACAGATTAAGGGCCCCTACATCCTCCTAGCTCAAGAACATGGCAGAAGGGATATTAGTGAAATCACTAAGGACCTATGATCTCTTAGTTCTTATATAGTCAATAAGCATTAATTAAGCACGTACTATGTACCTGGCCCTGTGTCAGTTGCTAGAATACCTAGCAATGATCCCTGCCTCTAAGAAGACCCTGGGGGCTCTGGGAACAGAGAAGGGAAACCCTGAATCCAGGAGAGCATGAGGTCAGGACCCCCCTCGAGCATGCAGGTGCAGTGTGAACTCTATGG
This sequence comes from Tarsius wallacei, assembly GCA_963574415.1. NCBI lineage: Eukaryota > Metazoa > Chordata > Mammalia > Primates > Tarsiidae > Tarsius > Tarsius wallacei. The sequence continues at coordinate 2,526 of CAUYQG010169998.1, read as the reverse complement.
TGGTTAATTTATGTGTCAACTTAGTGGGGCCATAGTGCCAAGGTTTTTGGTCAAACATTATTCTGAATGTTTCTGTGGGGTGTTTGGGGGTGAGATTAACATTCAAATCGGACTTTAAGTAAAGCAGATTGCCCTCCATAATGTGAGTGGGCCTCATCTAATCAGTAGAAAACTTTAGTAGAACATAGACCAATCTCCACCAAGCAAGAAGGCATTCTCCAGCAGCTGGCCTTGGGGCTTCAGCTGCAACATGGGCTCTTTCTTCCCTGGGTCTCCAGCCTGCGGTCCACCTGGCAGATTTTAAACTTGCCACTCTCTGTAATCTCCTGAGCTAATTCTTTAAAATAAATCTCTCTCTCTATAAATATCCATCTGTTTCTCCGGAGAACCCTGACTAATACAAAGTCCAATTGGCCATATCCATTTGTGATTATGCATCTGTGTGCTTTGCTTTTTTTGTTTCATTAAATCTCATATTATATGGCTTCTGCCCTGGGATTCTGGGGCTGAAGGATTTTTGTTTCATGACAGACCCCTTGTGATGGTGGTATCTGGCGTAATGTTGTGTTGGTTCATTGCTGATTCATCTCCTGGTTCACTGGGCACAAACTATTTGGGGAGCACCAGGAAACCTGAAGTTAGGAGGGGGGAAAAGAACAGTCATTGAGTACCTACTAAGTGCCAGATACTGTTCATTTTACATCCATTGTAATCTCTAACGCTCAGTATACAACAAGGTAAACAGAATTAGGCCCATTGCACAGACAAAGAAACTAAGAGTGGGGAACTGGAGCGGGGAAATGACTCACCTGAGCTCACCCAGCTAATAAGAAGGATCAGAGATGGTACCCAAACTTGACTATGTGCCATCTTGTGTCTGAAACACAAGGCGCCACGAGAAGGCACCAGGCCCAGGGAGGAGGAGCTCCTGCTTACAGAGCCATTGCTCCATACCCCAGGAGAGCGTCCCTCCCCCAGGTGCCCCTTCAGCCACACTGTCCCTTCACAGAAGCTATTCTCTGTACCCTGCTTGAAGCCCATCAGCAAGATCACCAAATTGCCAGTCTTAGCAGGATCTCTGAAGCATTCCACCCTACTTCTTGGCCCCAGAGCCTGGGCTCCCCCAGGGCTCTCAGGGCTCAGGCATTCAGACCATGGAGCACAGCCTGTCCCCTCCACATTTCACTCCACTCTGGTCCTGCCATGCTGCTCAGCTGATGAGAACATCACTTGGGGCAGCACCGAAGGCCTCGTGGGGCCCTGGAGATTGCATCTATTGCTTGTTTCCTTATCGGTGTGCTCTTTCATTCTATCAGACAAGGAAATTAAGTTGGTCTGGCACCATTTGCTCTCTAGAAAGCTACTTTGGCTGCTAAATCCACCAAAGGGGGTGGATTTATTTGGGTGTTTCTTTCTGAAACGAGTGAACAGGCCTTTTCAGAGCCGCCCACAATGAACTGAAAGGCCCAAGCGGCTGTGCCAGGCCCACCTGTCATGGGGATGGAAGCCAAACGAGGCAGATGGGATCGAGCCCGGCCAGCAGAGAGCCTCTTAATTTAGCCCTGGAGTCCTCTCCCACTCTGCTGCAGCACCCCCTGAAACCTGGAAAAAATGTGGAAGGCAAAATATGAGTCAGAGAAAATCATCCAGGAGCCTGAGTGTTAACAACTCACCTCCAGACGGCAGCTGGGAATGTTTAGGGGGGAAAGGGCTGAAAGTCAAAACTGAACATGGGTTCTGCTCATGCCACCTGGAAGGGTCTTCCTTGCCCTGTCCTGCTCGTGAATGGACATCTGCCTCTTCATCCTTCCAGAGTCCCTTGCCATACCGCCTCGTGCCCTCCCCCACAGGCACAGACCACTGGCCTTCTTGGTGAGTCTTCAGCACGTTAAGACAACCGACCTCTCGACATAATTGTGAGCGGATATGATTATGTTTTTCTTTATTTTGACTTACCCTCAAAAGGAATGGAGGCAGGTTACAAAATATAACTAAAATGTAAGGCCGGCACAGTGGCTCACACCTGTAATCCCAGCACTTTGGGAGGCCGCGGTAGGAGGCTTGCTTGAGCCCAGGAATTCGAGACCAGCCTAGGCAACATAGTAAGGCCTCGTCTCTCCAAAAATATCAAAAAATTAGCATGACATGCTGACATGCATCTGTAGTCCCAGCTACCTGGGAGGCTGAGGTGGAAGGATTGCCTGAACCCAGGAGATAGGGGCTATGGGGAGCCGTGATCATGTCACTTTACTCTCGTCGGAGTGACATAGTAAGATACCAACTGAAAAAAATTTTTTTTTTTTTTTTGAGTCAGAGTCTCACTCTGTTGCCCAGACTGGAGTGCTGTGGTCGCTCCCGGCCACTGTAGCCTCGACCTGCTGGAGCCTTCCAAGTAGCTGGAACTACAGGCGCGTGCTACCACACCCGGCTAATTTTTGATTTATTGTAGAGATGAGGTCTCGCCAAGTTGCCCAGGCGGGTCTCGAACCCGCGGGCTCAGGCAATCCACTCACCTCAGCCTCCCAA
>CAUYQG010169993.1:0-38992 GCA_963574415.1 Tarsius wallacei | reverse complement strand
GTAGTTCCAGCTACTTGGAAGGCTGAGGCGGAAGGATCGCCGGAGCCCAGCAGGTCGAGGCTGCGGTGGCCGGGAGCGGCCACTGCACTCCAGTCTGGGCGACAGAGTGAGACTCCAACTCAAAAAAAAAAAAAAAATTCTTACAATATTGTTGTGAGAATGAAAGGAAATAACTTATGCTTTTCAAATAAGGTAAACTACACTGAGAGGATGTGGGTTTTGACTGAGAGAGGGGATAAGTGAATGATTTTAGAAACTGGAAAATAAGAAGCAAATTCCTTCTTCCTTTTTCTTGTATAGCCTGGTCCTAGACACCACTGTATACCAGCGAAGTCCACATCAGTATGCTAATACATAATAAATAAAGCACAGGTTTCTATTATGTTTTTTGTTGACTGGTCTAAAATTATAGCCTCTACTTGCAATTATTTCTAGAGGAAATCTCTTTTTGGTTATACACATCACACATGGACCTTGAAGCAAAACTAGTTTGTAAATTGAGGATTGACTGCATTGGCTTGTGTCAGGTGGCAACCAAATTTCTACCAGTGTAAATAAGTTACTTCCACTTCATTAAACTGTGAGAGTGGGTGTGTGTATGTGTAGAAATATAGACATAAATAAAACAGAGGATAAAAATTCCCAGTGAAGGAGTTGGTGTTTGAGAATGGCAAGTCATATGTAACATCAGGAAGAAACATACAGAATTCAGGAGTCAGAAATACTTCCCTAAGTTTTTTTGAAGAAAGAAAATGAATTATATGCAAATGAAGCATGGTATTGAAGCATTTGTAATTACGGTATAATAGTGATAAGATTTGAAGTTGTTTTAGAAAAACTGATCAAAATGGACTTTTCAAAAGCGTTCAAACATTGCTTTATATTTTTGCAGTACATTTCATTCACACTAAGTTTAAGTAAAAGAGATAATTTTTCTACGAGTCTTTTTCCTTCACATCTCTAATTTCTACTTTGACTCTAACAGTCTTGGAAATGATGTGAGAAGTTCTAAACTAAACCACAACTTTTCAAGATCAGATACTCTGGAAGCCAAGAATTATAGTTTCTGCAGATTTCAAAAATTTATAAATATGATACATATTTTTGCTGTAAATTAAGTTCTTTTTATGAACTCAAATATAGCACCCATGTCATGACTCACAAGGATCTGCTGATGTTGTAGGGGAAACTAACCATACATATGCACTAAGTTGAGGGTACAATAAGAGTTCAGTGTAAATAAATCAGCTAGAAACCTAGTTTTTTTTTTGAGTTGGAGTCCCACTCGATCGCCCAGACTGGAATGCAGTGGCCGCTTCCGGCCACCGCAGCCTCGACCTGCTGGGCTCCGGTGATTCTTCCGCCTCAGCCTTCCGAGTAGCCGGAATTACAGGCGCGCGCTACCACGCCCGGCTAATTTTTTTCATTTATTGTAGAGATGAGGTTTCGCCTGCCCAGGCGGGTCTCGAACCCGCGGGCTCAGGCAATCCACTCACCTCCGCCTCCCAAGGCGCGGGATTACAGGCTGAGCCACTGAGCCCGGTGAAACCTAGTTTTTAGTAAATTGCAACAGGGTTTCAAAAATTCCTTACTAAATTTACTGGGTGTGGTGGCTCATGCCTGTAATCCTAGCAACTCAGGAGGCTGAGGTAGGAGGATTGCTTGAGGCCAGGGGTTTAAGATCAGTCTGGGCAACATGGCACGACCCAGTCTCTAAAAAAAGAAATTGGGCAGGCATGGTATCATGTACCTGTAGTTTCAGCTATTTGGGAGGATAAGGAGGGAGGATCCTTTGAGCCCAAGAACTTGAGGGCAGTGAGCTACGATTATGCCACTGCATTCCAGCCTGGGTGGTGACAGAGCAAGACCCTGTCTCAAAAAAAATAAAATAAAAAGAAGAAAGAAAGAAAAGAAAATTCCTTATAAAATATAAAATTAATTTTATGACACCCATTAAAATGGCACTTTCAGGAATGGGAACATGTAGAAAAACCCTCATTCACAATCATCTGTTTTGGATTTGTGAATTCCTATTTCCCTATAGTCGTGGGGATGATGGTAGTGGATTTAGCTCTCCCCTCCCTATCCACTCAAACTCTGGATTCTTTAAGGTAGAAAACGCCTCTGGAGTTTTGGCTGCCATAATTTTCCTAGTTGGCAGTATTTTTTGGTCAGTTAGTGGTTCATTTACTACTAGTGGCCAATCAAGTCAGCATAGGTTATGAGAAACATCTACAGATGCTAGTAGGTCAGTTAAGCCCCATAGCTTTCCCAAGTGTGTTGTATTGAACATTTAAAAATAACTCCCTCATCTGAATTCACAGAGTTGCCTCATTTATATCTGAACTGCCACCCTTAACTTGAACAGTTCTTCCCCTGTTTGTCATCCCTGACTACATGTTTGAATCCCCTGGGGAGATTTTAATAATCTTCATGGTCTGGCTGCAACCTGAACCAATTAAATCAGATCTCTGGGTTTGAAGCCTAGTACCAGTGTTTCTTTTAAAACTTCTGGAGACGTTCGAAAGTGCAGCCAATTTAGATAACTCACTATTCTAAACTCTCTTTGTAGAGCTGGAATTGTAGATTCATGCTCAGTCAGAGGTGCAAGTGGCACTGTGACTGTAGCCTTTTAGATCAGCTGGTGCTAGAAGGAATTGGGACAGGGACAGTTATGAGCTGAATCATGACCCCTCCAAATTCACATAGTGAAGTCCTAAGAAGAGGACATTAGGATACAGACATGCACACAAAGGAAAGACTATGTGAAGATACAGGAGAAGATGGCCATCTGCTAGCCAAGGAGAGAGGCCTCAGGAGAAACCAGCCCTGGGACATATTGATCTGGAATTCCAGCCTCCTGAAAATGAGAAAATTAATATCCAGTTTGTGGTACTTTGTTGCGGCACATCTAGCAAACTAATTCAGGGATAAAAAGGATTGTAGAAATAAAGAAGAGAAAAGAAAATAAGAGTTTTAAAAAAAGGCAAGAAAAGCTTATTCAATTACCTTGTGAAAATAGAATCCTGTGCATAGAATTTATTGATGCCAGAGCTGTCTTGCTGTGGGGACAGGTCTCCTGAAAAGTTCTTCTGTGCTGAGGCAATTTAACTGAGAGCAAAGAGCCAGGGACCTAGACCTTTGTGGTGGAGACAGAAGGAAGAGTGAATGTGCTTGTGTAACCTTCAGATACACGTCTAGTCCTGTGGTTTATAAACCGTCTCCAGACTATTCTCCTCATTTTGTGCTGTGGTGTTCTCCACAAATGCTTCATATGAAATTGCAATATTATAAACTCTTCAAGGAGATGAGCCAGATCTTGTTTTTTCTTTGTGATTTAGTAAATGGCATATAGAGGCAATCAAGTGTTTTGAATGAGTGAATACATTCATTAAGTAGTGAGTAAATAAGCTGCATATTATATCTAAATTTTAATTGGTTTTCAAAATACTTTCTTATCTATCCTTTTCAAAATGTATCTTTTCTTCTACCTAGCTTATTGTAACTGAGTAGTTTCCCACAAATTGCTAGTCTGTTCCTCATATTTGTATTAGCTGAAGGTATTGCCACCCAAATTGCCTTTCATTTGCAGAATTTTTTGCTTTCTAATTAAAAGTCATTTCTCATGTCTGTTTGGCTATAAACAACAGATCTTAGTCTATACTCAGCAATCATTTATTGAACCTCTACTCTATGCCACTGTGTTAGATATCAGCGTTGCAGAAATAAGTTCAACAAAGTTCTCTACCTTCTAGGGCCTTGCACGCAAGCTGGGTAGTTACAATACAATGTCTTGAGTATAGCAGAAGCAGAAAACAGATGCTATTGGATAATAGGTGAAATATAATTCAGATCTACATTGGGATTCAGAGAAGGCTGAAGAAAGAAAGTGACTTGAATTGACTCTGGAGAGCTACCTAAAAATATGTAGGTGGAGAAAGTGTGTTAATGGTGAACTGAGAAGAGAAATAACACATGCTAAAGCCCAGAGACTTGGAAATTCTTTAGCATATGTACATTTTAATTTTGTTACTGAATCTGTTTCTGCAATCTTGAAATCTTAAGGAAAGAGCACCACTAGAATTTACCCAGGTTGCTTAGGAAAAGGGGAGAGGATTAGTGATATAAAACACCCCCAAGATGAAAGACAAGATGAAAATGATACCAACTAGTCCAAGCAAGTTATTTATTTGAGACCAATCCTTGTATGTCCCTATCTACAAAGTATTTTTACATGCATTGTCTCCTTTAAATCTCACAATAACCCTCTGAGAAAATAATAGCGAATAACATTCTTATTAACATGGGAATAAAGAAACTGAGGTTCAGTAAGATTGGGTCATTTGAGCAAGTTTGCAGATCTGAGATTCATACCCAGGTTCTCTGACTTCTTAATCTAAGCTCTTTTCCTTACATAATTGCTTTCTTCTGTCAAACATGTGAATAATTTCCACAGAAGAGGGAATATGGGACTGACTACTTCAAAGTGTGGAAATTCCACGTCTAAAATTTTGGGAGTAATATCACTAGAAATGGTTCTTAAGAGGACTGAGTTCTAAGGAGATACAGTAAGAACACTTCACTGTTCTGCCAATATATAATTGTCAATCTCTCTTTCATGTCCTTTGGTGGAAAATATTTTAGTGTAGACATGTTCAAGTTCTTCAGTGTCACAGAAGCAGTGAGATAACAAAACTACATGTCTCAGGGGGTGATAAAGAATGGTTAAGAGCAAGGGTTCTTGAATCAGACTTGGGTTCAAATCCTGGGTCCATTATTGATGGTTTGGTTAGTTACTTAAGGTTGCTGTGCAGGTTTCTTGATCTGTAAAGTGTGGATAATAAGATTTTTTCTCACAGGGTTGGTGTGAAAATTCAGTGAGTCAATACATATGAAGTGCTTAGAACATTGCCCAGCAAATAATTACTAAAAATACTAGCACTTATTATTACTATTTCTCATCCTAAATCTGTGGAAGGGAAGTGACACATCTCATGGGCTCTGACAATCTTGTTCTAATGTCAATCAATATTGCTAAGTGCTAAATGACATTCTCTAAACCTATAAGAGCATCCTCCTTGTAGAGATTTGGAATGCTTTTTTGGTTTGGTAAAGACATTATTATAATTTTTCAGGATATTTAGATTTTACTTTTGTAGACAATTTTCTGCCAAATGCAAAGTCTAAAAGTTATATCTAAGGTATATTTATTGAGTAACAATATAGATAATACTTAAAGTGAACTTATGCTGTATGAAATCTTAAGGGACTGAATAGAAAATATTTTAAGCAGGAAGCATGCTCTGAAAGTATACATTAGGGCATAACTTTAGAAGATGAATATAATGTGATGGTAGTATTGAGTTTAATCTTACACTCTTTCTGCTTAGACTATGTGATAAGTGAAATTATACCTTGAAACAGTAATTGTCTTTTTAAAAAGTTATTTCTTTATAGATTGATTCCAAAAACAAATCTTTCATTAAGAGCACAATCGGTCCTTTTTAGTTATGCCAATTTTGTCATCTGGAAAACATGCAGTGTTTATATGGTTTTTCAAGATACATTTGATTGAGTTAGGTACCCAGAGGCCTGCACATGAATTGTTAATTTCATATTGCCCACAACAGCCATCCCATGAATGTTTGCAGAGTTTATAGGAGATCAGTTACAAATGTGATTATATCAGCCATTCCTCAGACCTGACACCAGTTTCAAATTAAAAACTGACAGGCCTCACCTGCTCCTGGGTTCACCCACAGGTCACCTTCTTGTCACTTCAGCTCTCCTCCCATTAAAATGACATCTGTGTTCACAAAGGGACTGAGAAGGACTATGAGTTGTTGGAATTGTTGAGGAATAAGAATAAGGTGTTGTCTGCTCAGATAATGTAGTGTTCAACTTTGGCCTTTCAGGGAACAGGAGACCAGCAACATCGACTGTGTTTTCAAACCCAAGAACAGAGGCCCAGAGAGGTCATCTGAAGATTCTAATACAACCCACGGAATAGAATAAATGTACTCCCATAAAGAATATGTGTTCATGCTAGTAAGGGGAAAGGGGCAAACAGAAATAGCAATCTTTAAAATATTCTTCCCAGACATCTAGGTATTCTCCAGGTGTTTTATTCATTTTACCCAAGAGAAAAATATTAGAATTTTTTTTCTTAAGAAGTATAAGAGGCTGGGTGCAGTGGCTCATGCCTTTAACCGCCAGCACTCTGAGAGGTTGAGGTCAGATAATTGCTTGAGCCTGGGAGTTCAAGACCAGCCTGGGCAACATAGCAAACCTCATCTATATAAAAAAAAGAAAAAAAAAAAGTAAAAATAAAATAAAATAAAAAAAAGAAAGAAAAAGAAAGAGAGAAAGAAAAAAATTAGTCAGGCTTGGTGGTGCATGCCTGTAGTCTCAGTTAGTTACTTTGGAGGAAGAAATGGAGGGACCTCCTGAGCCCAGGAAATCAAGGCTGTGGTCAGCCATGATTGTTCCACTACCCTCCGGCCTGGGCAACAGACTGAGCTCTCGACTCAAAACAAACAAGCAAACAAGTATGAGATACAATTAGATCAATACAAATTTAAATTAAGGGAAGAAAGCTGGAAATATCTATATATAGTGTTATCCTAGAATAATTTGCCATATGCTAACTGTAATGTTTGTGTAAAACACCATAATGTGTCATTCAATTTCCAAGAAATAGAAAATGCTTAGTAGATATTATTTCAATTAAGACTACCAGTTAGGCCAGGCTTGGTGGCTCAGCCTGTAATCCCAGCACTTTGGGAGGCCGAAGTGGGTGGATTATCTGAGCCCGCGGGTTTGAGACTAGCCCGGACAACTTGGCAAGACCTCGTTTCTACAAAAAAAAAAAAATTAGCCGAGTGTGGTAGCACACGCCTGTAGTTCTGGCTACTTGGAAGGCTGAGGAGAAAGGATCGCTGGAGCCCAGCAGGTCAATGCTGGGGTGGCCGTGAGTATGCCACTGTCCTCCAACCTGGGAGATGGAGTGAGACTCCGACTCAAAAAAAAAAAAAATCTGTCTGGGGACAGTGGTGGGGGGACACCTCATCAACAAGGGTACCTACACAATGCATATTTGTGTACCTAACCCTTAACTGTACTCCACAATTTTAAAATACAAAATATGTATTATATTAAAAAAAAGACTACCAGTTAAGGAAATGAGGGGGAAAATATATTTTTAAAATGATTTCATTTGAGATACTGTCTTACTATTTCAGTATCTGTGATACTTTTGTCCACATTTGATTCTGGAGCATAAGCAGCCCAACATGGTTCCTCTGTATGCCTGCAACAAGCCCTGTGAACAAGCCAAGCTTTCTAGTACACGTTGTTCAACTGGGAAGCAGGTGATGAGGGTAAGGCAGAAGATGGAAGCCAATCTTCCCTCCCAATCATTCAAATCTCTTTTTCACACATTGTATTATATATTCAATCAATTTCTTCACTTTTTTCCTGGCTTCTTCTAATGCAGACAGCAGCTCATGGTGGCATGATGGCATGGTAGCTATGTCGTCTTCCTGGGAGTGAACCCCCTGTTATTTGCTTCCCTGCCTGGGTAACCTTGTGCTACTCATTCAAGCACTTTGCATTTTATTCTCCTTATCTGTAAAATGGGGGCAATAATCATACCTATATCCTCCTGTAGGATTAGATAAGTTGATACTATGCAAAGCACTCAGAATGCTGCTGGGGGCATAATAACTGGTATATCGTTGTTTGTCAAATAATACACAATTATAAACTGAAAATTATTACATTGCTTATATTTTGAAGGTTTGGTATAAAAATTAAATAAGAAAGTCAATTAAATTTGTATATACTTTGATAGTATGATTATTACTATATTATTGTTATATATAAAATATAATGCAGGACTGGCTGCAAGAAATATGAAAACAGTTCCTGTGCACCAAGAAACTATCCTGTAGCAGGTGCAATGTGATCACTCATGTATTTCTCTTGTCCAAGAGACGCAATGGAAGGGGTTCAAGAAGATCACAGAACAGAGAGGTTGCCTAGAATCAGGAGATTAAGCAAAGACTTACTGTGGGAGGCAGTATTTGAGATGAGGCTTAAAAGATAGATTTTGAGAGGAAACCAGGTGGAAAGTATTTCACTTTAGGAGTTCTGTACACAGAAATACATGTATTGTGAACTGAATTTTAGATATGATGAAGAGTTACTGATATTTGTCTTAGAAAGATTGTCTTGATTGCATTTAAAATTAGAGGGGGGAATCAGGTTATGTACACATAGAGAGTTATATAGTTCACACAAGCTGGTTACATAGAGCTCAGTATAGGGACTCAGATATTTATTGGCTGTCTGTAATAGTGCTAGACTAGTAAAAACTGAGATAATAATGATAATTATTATTTATAGTTTTCCTACTAAATTACTGGCAGAGTGTTAGAAACTTTACATGCATTTTTATCATTTATCTACAAAGGTAGATGCTATTATCATCTATATTTTATAATTGAGGAAATAGTGAAGTTTAGCAGGGTTAAGTAGCTTGTTCATGGTTACAAAATTAGTAAACAGTGAAATCAGATCTCTCTACCTGGAGGCCAGGCTGCTAATTTCAATATACTGTGTCACAAACATGCAAAGCTATAAAACCATTTTAGTTGAGATGATAGCTCTGGACAGAAAGATATGGTATTGATGAATAGATTTAAATAATACCAAAAGGAACAGAAGTGGATACAAAAGATGCTTTTTTTGGTGGAAAGGAGGGATGGTATAGAGACTGGGAGGGACTAAGGGGGCCTTCCGGGATGCTGGGAATGTTCTATTTCTTGATCTGGGGATGTTATATGAGTGTGTTCCCTATTTTTCATAAAACTGTATACTCAGAATAATATCTTTTCTGAATGGATGTTATATTTCAATTAAAAAGTTTATAAACAAATGTATGCTTTACATATAGGTCTGTTACAGAGTTTCACTAAAATGAGTTCAGGAACAGAATATATAAAAAGTCCACACAAGCATACACATAATTTTTGGCCACAAGAGTACCTCCTCCATCTTCAACTTACCCTCAAGAAAAGCTTAACTTCAGATTAGAAGAAGTAAACAGCACAACTTTTCAGACTTTTCAAATCGGGAATGATGCCACGTATCTCTCACAGGGTTAAAGTGAAGATTGAATGAAATCTCATGAGATAACATGGAACTAATATTCCTGAAGATCGCGAGAATGAGTCCTCATATACTTGTGGAATGAGCATTCATGTTAGAAAGTTCTTTCAGATTCCCTAAAAGGGTCAAATATATTCTTTGTACTTCATCTCATTTTATACTTCTATATTACACATGCATTGTCTTTGATCCATATGTTATTATTGCTAAAAAATTAATAAAATGCTGACTATCATCTGGAAGGGCATTGGAATGTAAAATCCAAACAAAAATTGTAGCCCTGCTTTTTAAGAAAACTATGCAATGTAATATGGCATATAACATATACATACTTGTTGATTCATCCCAAGAAAATCAGAAAAGAGCTAAAATGTTTCAAAGTAAAACTACAAACAGGCATAAGAAGGGAAGTGATTCCCCCCTCCCCTGTCCCCACCATGAGTATACTATAAAGATTATTTTGGAAAGACAGAGTAGAGGAAGACATGATAGAAAATTACAAAGAAATGTTTGGCCAGGATAAGATACTAACACTCTAAAGTATTAATATGGGCTGTCTACCTATAGCCAGTAGGCTAAATCCAGCCTACCAGCTGTTTTACTTTGCAGCCTATCAGCTAAGAAAGGACTTTACATTTCTAAATGTTTGAAAAGGTAGATTTTGTTTGATGTAAAAATAATATGAAATTCAGATTTCATTGTTCATAAGTAAAGTTTTATTGGAACACAGCCCTGCTGATTTGTTTACATATTGTCTTTGGCATAATGGAGTAGTTGCAACAGAGAACATATGGCCTGAGATGCCTAAAATATTTACTGTCTGGCCCTGCACAGAAAAAGTTTGCCGGCTTCTAATTTAAGGCTCAGTGTTTAGGTCAAGAAAGGCGGTATAATTACACACATAATGTAGTGCACTTATGGAAATCATTTTCCCTCATATACCTAGCTTATGAAAATGTTCAGAGCTTAAAAACTGTTTTAGCTGCATATTGCTTTTGAGCCCAGCTTAGATACAACCACCTCCACGAAGCTTTCTTGGCTCTGACAAGGAAATGATACTTTTCCCTACTCTAAAACCCAAAGCCCTTTGTATCTCTTATGGTACTCACCACGTTTTGCCTAGGACTAGTGTTGTCACTAGTGCTTACCCAGTTTTCTTAGCTAGATCATTATCTCCTTGAGAAACAGGACTAGGTGTCTCTCATCTCACTTTTTTCCTTTGTGGATAACTGTGTGCACTGTGTTTTGTCCAGAGTACTGCTCAAAATTTGTTCAATAAATATCAATGGCCTGATTAATTATGCATTTTTAAAGAAAATGGATTCTCGGGAGGTTATGACACAAAATCTACTCTGTATGTTGTTGTTTCCAGAATAAATAATTGAATAATATTTTTTTTTTTTACAAAGAGGCTATGTATCGAGTGAGATCTAGAGTTAGAACATTATTATTCTGACACCAGCTTTCCTCTTGATCCAAGTAGCAATTCATTAAAGTATTCTCCCCTTGATTTATTGTATGTTTTCTTTTTAACTTCTTCCTTTTCTGTATACGCAGATTTCCCCTTAGAGTGTGTGCTGCTTCCTCTAGTTGCTGTCTGAGAAATAAATGTTAGAATTTAATTTTACATTATTGTTGACTCATATAATTAGAGTTTTTAAAATATCTTAGCTATTGCTTTTTCTTCTTCTCATCTATCATGTGAATGAGAAAAAAAGAAACACAATTTCAAACTAAAAAACAAGTTTTTAAATTCAAATTTTGAATTCTTTTTTTGTATTTTATCTGGGAATCCTTTTCTTTGTTATTTTTTGTTTGCCTGAATATTTGTTAACATATTTCCTTCCTCTTTCATAATCTGTTTTTTTTTTCCTCACTGTAAATAGAAGCTTTAGTGTAAATTCAAAGAATGGGAAATTCACTATCCAAATCCAAAGAAATTTTATGCAGGCCAAGTAATCAATATACTGAATAGATGAGGATAAATTAAATGGAAATAAACTGAAGATAGAGCTGTGTATGCAATTCTGTGTTTGAAGAAAAGGATCTTTTCAAGGTTTGTAAAACCATGCTTGGCAGGAGGAAAAATAACAAAAATAGATTTACTGAGGGCAACACTTTAAAAAAATGATTTGGGTATTGATCATGTTTAATCTTTTGCCCTGAACAACTGAGAGATGTATTATAGCTAGAGCCTGCAATGAAAAGCAGGTCTGTTCTTTAACCTGCCCCAATTCACTTCAACATATTTTATATCTCGGGGGATTTGGCCACAAAGTCCATTAGAGCTTTGGAGGCAGTCAGGTCAAATCAATTGTCCACACTGCAGACAGGGTACCCATCATTTACGGTAATTCACCCCCGTCATGGTAGAGGAGAGGAAAGGTTAAAAGCTGTATTGCCATGAGCACATCTCATCTATCTTTCAGTATATTGGTAATACCCAAACATTGCTTAAGGAACAGGATGTACAACTTTAAATTAAGTTGGATTTAAGGGCTATAGGCAGTTCACAGAATTCTGTTAATGAGGTCTTAGTAGAAATTAAAGAAATATAGGCATGCACTTGAACAAATCTAAATAATTTTTCATGCTTGATAAGATATATGCAAAATATATAGGATGCTTAGTAATTAAGTCTTGAGAGATTCAGAATGGCTTGAGTAACTGACTTCTCTGTTTTCCTTTCCCTTCCCCCAAACTAGATTCCACTTTACATTTAGTTATGGGAATAGAAGAAATTTATACAACTGTCATCTACATTGGAGGCATAAAAATAGATCCTAAGCAAAGGAGAAAGAGATCAAATCAAGGGGTCACTAAACAAATAATTTCTATATTTTCAGGAAGAAAAAAAATCCCTCATATTTTGAGGATGACATGTTTAAAAGGTGTCAAGTAACATTTTATGGTAGTCATCAACATAGTACAAACGCATCCCTCAAGCTGTTTTAGTAAGGAGAATTGACTTCAACTTATAAACCCAACCATGCTTTCCTGTGGCATCAATTGCTTCTTAGTATGTGGCTGGGGTGGTGGGGGTGGAGGGATAAACTCATATACACCTGCCCTGGAATTTTAAGTGAGGTGCAAGACTATTTGAAGAATAGGGATGAAATAGAATATCTATGTAAAATTAGCCTTTATTTTTCCTTTTTATCTTAGTGCTTTCTTTGCTTAGTTTCTTTCTTGAGATATGTTTTTCATCATAGACTTCCTTATGGAAGGCAAATCATTTTAAAGAGGTTCATGTCTTCTGTGGAGAAAGAAATAGGCTGTGAACGAGATTTATTTTTGTTTCTGGGGCCTGTGTATGACTAATCAAAAAAATGTTGGAAATCAGTACAATTCATGTAGCAGATCTTTCCCAATCCTTTCTATGTGCTTGTTTCTGTCTAAAGAAGAATGCAAGGCTGGGCTTGGTGGCTCAGCCTGTAATCCCAGTGCTTTGAGAGGCCGAGGTGAGTGGATTGTCTGAGCCTGCGGGTTCGAGACCCACCCGGACAACTTGGCGACACCTCATCTCTACAAGAAATCAAAAATTAGCCGGGCACGGTAGAGCACGCCTGTAGTTGCAGCTACTTGGAAGGCTGAGGCGGAAGGATCACTGGAGCCCAGCAGGTCGAGGCTGCGATGGCCTGGAGCGTGCCACTGCACTCCAGTCTGGGTGACAGAGTAAGACTAGAACACACACACACACACACACACAAATGCAAAGAAGCCGGTTGTGTAGGAAGGCTGTGAGGTAATTTTCCTGGAGTAGAATTGCTTTGGTGACAGTTTAGATTTGAAAAATGGTCCCATTTTACTGGAAATGACAATGAAACAAAAACACAGCTATAACTATTAATGTAATTTCTTTCAACAGCACTTATCTATGATATGGCTATAGATCAGGACTTTTTGTTCCTCTCTGTAGCTTCTTGTTTCCTCCATCTTCAGAATTTCCAGTGATTTCTGAATGCACAAAACAAATGGAAGAGATATGGCATGCAACAAGGAACAGAGATATGTTAAAACGAAAATAGCATAGCATCACATCAGCTGTGCATAAGATCACATCTTAAAACAACCAGTAACTTGAGCCAAAACCCTAGATGGCAATCATAATTATGAGTCAAGGATATGTTTTTCACTGGTTCCAGAATATAATAATGACTATTTTAAGATATCTATTCTGATCACTCCATTTGAAAATACACTGAAAAACATTAAATCAGAAGAATTTCAAAACTGCCGCTGGAAGCAATTGTTCTGGTTTTAAGTTTAGAGAGTGGGAAATATATAAATTCAATTGGAGTCAAATCAGAGAATAGCTAATGCATCTTCAGGAAAAAATGTCTTTGAAACTTGCATCTGGTCTAAAATTTTGAGATCCAGATTTCTGCCTAACATGATTTGCAATAAATGAAACAGTTCTGGCAATAATAGAGTCATCAGTAGAAATGATGACTTGCTAGACTTTGAACAAAACAGGATTGTAGAATAGAGCTTTTCTGAAATAATTTGTTGTTTGAGGAGAATATCTAAAATGTGTTTGAAAACCCAAAAGAATGGTTTCAATTGGCCAAAGTGTCAGTTAGTAGTTATGTCCTTATTTACAGAAAAGCCAAAGATTAAGTGAGAGAGTGAAGTCTTTGTTCTAGAATTTAAACAAATGATTAGACAAAGGGCTAGACAGATAGATATCTTTCTCAGGTGAATTGAGAAGAATATGGAAATGAATTCGATATTCTTTAGAGGTTCTAAATAAGCTCTATATTTTCATTTTGGGAAGAATTTTTATTATAATACGTTTAGAAAACCATAGGGGAGGAGTAGGGCGCTGGGCGGCATGGCGAGTCTCCTCCGGGTTATCCTGTCTGTCCTTCCGGGCGGTGCCTCCGCGGGCGGCTGCAGGCCCGGCGATGGGGGTCGTGGGGACGCAGAGTCTCTTACGACACGTGAGTCGTCTCTCACTAAGACTGAGTGGCGAAAGAAACTGACCCCAGAGCAATTCTACGTCACCAGAGAAAAAGGAACAGAACCGCCTTTCAGTGGGATCTACCTGGATAACAAGGAGGCAGGGATGTATCACCGTGTGTGCTGTGACAGTCCACTCTTCAGTTCTGAGAAGTACAGCTCCGGCACTGGATGGCCTTCGTTTTCTGAGGCTCACGGTACATCTGGCTCTGACGAAAGTCACACAGGGATCCTGAGACGTCTGGACACCGCATTAGGATTGGCTCGCACAGAGGTCGTCTGCAAGCAGTGTGAAGCCCACCTTGGCCACGTGTTTCCTGATGGACCCGGGCCCACTGGTCAGAGGTTTTGCATCAACAGTGTGGCTCTGAAGTTCAAATCGAGAAAACACTGACCCTCTCCAGGAATCCCTGTCTCTTGCCACCCTTCATTTGCACCCTCAATGTCCATAGTTCAGCTGAATGAATTGCTGTATTTAGTATAAGACTGGGCTGAGTTTGCTGCTGCATCCAGCGAGTCATGGCTTCTCTTAATATATCTGCCCAGAATGAACACAACCCCATCTCAGCCCCGAGCTCTTGGACTGTGGAACTTCATAAAATGATAGAGGAGCAGCCATTTCCATCAAACTGACTTCCATAGGCTTTGGCTGGGACCACAGGGTAGGACTCTTTGGGGACATTAAGAGGCTGATGGGCTAGAGAGCAAAAGATTTCTACAAAAATTCCCTGTGCTTTTCACTGTCATTCAATCCTTCATGCACATACATAGGTAAGGGGTGGAGTGAACAGAGGAAGTGAAAATATGGAATCCAAGGAATCAACAATCCCCGCATTGACCAGTAGGGCTGTGGAGAGCTGCACTCTGGGAGGCATTTATGGTGAACGATGAAACGCAGCATCCTTTTTTCAAAATTTTGAATGTTTTAAATATTCTCCTTCCAACCTTTCTACCACAAATAAACTGCAATGGGAGTTTGTTAGATTTCAGTGATTATGAATAAATGTTCACTCGTATCTTCTGGCTACAAAGTTAAAGTTTAACATGTTTAAATATTTACTAAAATTCATGTTTGTTTTTTGTCCAAGTCAATGAATGTGCCCTTTTATAAAAATGATTCCAAGTCAAAACAACAAAAAAAGATCACAGGATAGCAGACATTTAGTTATACCAAAACTAATAGCAACTCAAGTACTAGGGGAGACCCCAAAAAACTCGGAATTATTTTTGGAGGGCAGGCCCCTTGTAGTACCAGCTTCTCCTACCAGGTAAATGTATTTACAGGTGCACCTGAACACACTGCAGTGTTCAGCAGTTTTTGACCAAAAACGCCATGACCCCATTGCCCTACTCTCCCTATTCTCACAGTTTCTCCCCAAGCAACTTTTTTTTTGTTTCCCTGGATGAAAAAAGACCTCAAAGGGAAACATTTTGCTAATATGGAAGAGGTGAAACCAAAAACATCAGAAGGACTAAAAGGTATCAAAATTGACGAGTTCAAAAACTGTTTTGAGCAGTGGAAAAAGTGTCTTGAGAGGTGTATTGCATCAAACTGAGAGTACTTAGAAAGTGACTGAAGTTTAAACATTTAAGAATAAATACACAATTTTGTATAAATAAATTCTGTTTTGGGGGGTTCCCCCTCATATTTTACAAATTGAGAAAAAAAAAAGAAAAAAAAAGAGAAAAGTATAGGAAGGACACTGGCTAATAATAAAATTGAGATTCTATTTGTCATTATCTATTTACTTATTAGACTGTTGTAGCTTGAGGTCTATAAGTGGTGGGAATATTTAAAACTCAATTGGGTTTCCAGAGTGCATGTGAAAGTATTTCTAAGAAATCGGGTTTTGTTATTAAGAAACAGCTATTGGCCAGGCTCGGTGGCTCAGCCTATAATCCCAGCACTTTGGGAGGCCCAGGTGAGAGGACTGCCGAAACCCACAGGTTCAAGACCAGCCCGGGCAACTTGGCAAGACCTTGTCTCTACAATAAATTAAAAATTAGCTGAGTGTGGAAGCGCACGCTTGTAGTTCCGGCTACTTGGAAGGCTGAGGCAGAAGGATGGCCATGAGTGTGCCACTGCACTCCACCCTGGGCGAAGGAGTGAGATGCCAACCCACCCCCCCCCCAAAAAAAAGGGCTGTTATAGTAATGCATTTCTAATAGTGAAATTGGTATTTATAGAAATAAGTGTATCCAGTATATCCAGTGAGAAGGATCTTTTAATGTTTAAGCAGAAAGCACTATTACTCTTTCCTTCACCATACCTTTACATGATACCTCATTAGAGAAGTGTGACTGGACCACGCACCTTCCTTAAAATAGCCCCATTCCTCCACTCTCTGTCCTCTTGCTAAACTGATCAACACCTAATATTTCTTATCTGTTTCCCTGTTTTGAGTGTAAGCTCTGTGAGAAGAGGGCTTTGCTCTGTCCTCAGCTACACATCCAGAACCTGGAACAGGGCCTGGCACATACTAGGCATTTGGGAACTGTTTGTTAAGTAAGTGACTAGATCAATGCATGAATAGGTTTCTTTTTTCTTTCTTTCTTTTTTTTTTAAATCAAAACCGTGCTGTGTAGCTTGATTGCCTACTTTATTAAGTACATTTGCTCAGAATTACTATTGACTATTTCCAAATATCAATATTTCTCTTAGCAGAGAAAACTTGGTCTTAGTAAATATTCTAAACAACATGCTACATGTTTTAAATGTAATTGTGTACAAGTTCAATTTATTATAATTATGCCCCCAAACAAAGGAACTATAGAAAGATAGTGCATGAAGGAGTGGACTGCAAATTTTAAAATATTCCCTTGCATTTTGATTTGTAAAATTAAATACCATGTATTAGAAATTCAACATTTTGCATGTAATTTAGAGGAAGGTTTTTTCCTTCCTACTCAAATACCTCTTTCTACACAATTATCTCTTTTTCTTTTCTCCCCAAATGAATTCTATTTAATTTAATTCTATTCAGTAAGGTAAAAAATGGTCAGGAAACTCACAAGAGAGAGGACATAATTCTCACTCCCATTTTTCTATTCAAAGGACTCGTCAAAGAATTCTTTTCTTCCCTAAATTCTCACCTTGCTCTTCCTGTTTTTTTGTAACTGGATTCACAAAAGTCTCTCTGTTCCCACCCACAATGGCTCATCATATGCCCCCGCTCCCCACCTGCCATGGTTTATTGTGTGTCCTAAACCAACATGAATCAAAACAAGGTATCTGCCATTGGTCTTAGCCTTCAGTATTGGGCAATTTTAATACAACTTGGTTTCTCAATTCAGTAAAAAAGAATAGTTTGTGGAGATCCAGTTTTTACATTCTGTTATCCTTCATGTAAGACTTGAGTTCCTGTTAAATCACTTAAGCAAACTAGTGATTTCATAAAGAAGAAAACTTATTTTTATGAAGTTCAAAGTGAGGTTTACTCTGGGAAGTGGAATGTAAAAGTATTGTCCATGTAGGGGCAAACCTAAAATTAGATAAAAATAGATGTCTTGTACGTATTCTTCAAAGACCCTAACCCAAACAGCCTAAATATGAGAGCTAAAACAATAAATATCTTAGAAGAAAACATGGGTGTAAATCTTCATGACTTTGGATTTGACAAAGAATGCTCAGATATGACACCAAAAGCAAGAGCAATAATGAAAGAATAAGTGTATTGGACTTCATCAACGTTAAAAACTTATGTGCTTCAAAGTATAATTGTCATCACAAAAAGAAAAGATAACCACAAAATAAGAGAAAAGATTTCAAATCATATATCTAATAAAGGTCTTGTAAGTAGAATATATAAAGAATTTCCACAACTCAATAATAAAAGGACAAGTGAGCCAATTAAAAAAAATGAACAAAAGATCTGAGTAGATATTTCTGCAAAGAAGATACACAAATGACCAACAAACACATGAAAAGATGCTTTACATCATTAGTCATCAGAGAAATGCAAATAAAAACCACCATGAGATGTCATCTCACACACATCAGGATGGCTAGATTAAAAAAGTCAGACAATACCAAGTGTTAGTAAGGACATGGAGAAATAGGCATGCTCAAACATTGCTGGTGGAAATGTAAAATGGTGCCACTACTTTGGAAAACAATCTGACAGTTTCTCAAACAGTTAACATATGACCCAGCAGTTCCACACCTACTATATACCAAGAGAAATGAAAATGTATGTCAACACAAAAACGTGTACACAAATGTTTAGAGCAACATTATTCATAACAGCCAAAAGGTGGAAACAACTCCAGTATCCACCAATGGATGACTGAGTAAATGAAAGATGGTATATTTATGTAATGGAATATTATCCAGCCATAAAAAGGAATGAAGTACTGATACATGTTACAACTTGGATGAACCGTGAAAACATTATGTTATATGGAAGAAGCCAGTCACAAAATCCGTATGTCACATGATTCCATTCGTTTGAAAGTTCAAAATAGAAACATTTTTAGAGATAGAAAGTAGACTAGTGGTTTCTTAAGGATGAAAGGATTGAGGGTGGGGAGGAGGACTAGGGGATAATAACTGAAGAGTACAAGGTTTTTCAGAGGTGGCGAAAATATTCTAAAGGTGACTACAGTAGTGATTGCAGATAACTGAATATATTAAAGTCTATTGAATTATACATTTAACTGTGTGAATTGTATGGTATGTGAAGTATATCTTAATAAAGCTTAGGAAGAAACCTCTGAACAAGTGGTAAAGACTCTTCTGTGAACAGTCATTGATGGTTTTATATTGGAGTACATTATTAAGTGGGGTTACCTTAAGCGATATTTTTGCTTTATACATTTTAATGTGTTCTTTAAACATGAATTAGAAGTCTCTGGCTTTCTAAGTTTCTAAATAAAACTTTACTTCTCTTGGCAGCAACCTTTCTAACATCATACATTGTGCTTCTTGTCCCGCTGAAATAAAACAATCTTCTTCAGAAAGCTAAATAGTATTTGCCTCCAAGATATTTATTTAAATTTTGGTAAATGATCAAGTATTTTCCTAATAATGCTTATCCATAATTAAAAAAATTAATTATATGCTACAGAGAGTTGGGGCTGGCATCATCACAAGGTTTATATGCATTCCAAAACAATATCTACTGAAGTATGGATTCCAACTACAAATGAAATTAACTGCTTTGGTCATTTTGCTGATGGCAAGCAATATCTCTGTATAATGTGACGATTTTAGCATTTAAAGTGTTCCTTCCCTGTTGTAGCACTGTGACCGGTAGTATAAAAAAAAATAGAAGTTTTTTGGTTGGAGGGAAAACATGTATTTCACCACTGGTGACTTAACAGCAATAATAGAACCACATTTAAATACTGTAAATTAATAGTGTATGCAAAAGCATAACTGCATATAGATTGCAGGATAAGCAGTGATTATGTAAGTTAGGAAAGGTTTCTTAGAGATCAGAGTTTTGAAAGAAAGGAAGAATGTCATTTATCACCCTTGGATTCTAATTTATCTATATTGAGTTAATGGGCATGCTTTTTCACTAATGCTACCGTTCAGTTGCCTAGGAAATTTACAAGAGATGTATACAAGTTTCTTTCTTGTTGACAGAATGGATTCTTCATTTCCTATTTGGCTAGAAAACCCCCAAAACCCAGGAATAGGTACACGTATGAGTAGAGATAAGCAAACAGCTAATAGCTATAATGGTGGAAAAAGGAAGCAATTAATTAGTGTTTAAATTGCATTTATTTGCTAAAGTAAACTTTCTTTTAACCAAAACATTCTTCTTAAATAAAAGTAATATTCATGTGTAAAAAATTATATTTCTTATAAATTGACAGTTTTTTTCTTGTTTTTCATAGCTGGGATATAGATATAGCTCAATTTTGTGTATTGCTATTGAAGTCAAGAAGAAAGATCTTACTTCAACAAATAATGCTTTTGTCACCATGGGAGAGTATTCTATTTATGAATTCGCTAATGATGCTTCTTTCCTTATAGTCTGAGCATGAACTTCATCAGTTTATCTAGAAATCCTAACCAAATAATTTTAAAGATAATTTGCTGTGCACAAATAATGTACTTTAAAAAAAATCAGGACGACTTCAAGGTACTTTTCTCTAACTGTTTAAGGAAAAGCTTGTTAATTTGATCTCAATCCTATTTCAGTGTTTTTGCCAGATTGAAAGTCAGAATTTGGCATTAAACTGTGATTGGCATTGATAAAGAAGATGGTAGATGTGTACAGTAGATGTTCCTTAGACTTTTGTAAGGTATTCTGTTTCTTTCTAGAAAGGTTAAAACTTTATAACCTGCTTCCATGCAGAATACCTTTGGCTAAACTTTAGTGGGCTAGGATTGTGTAGTGGGTTAGGATATTTAC
Source organism: Tarsius wallacei (assembly GCA_963574415.1). Classification (NCBI taxonomy): domain Eukaryota; kingdom Metazoa; phylum Chordata; class Mammalia; order Primates; family Tarsiidae; genus Tarsius; species Tarsius wallacei. The sequence continues at coordinate 18,494 of CAUYQG010169993.1, read as the reverse complement.
GAAGCTCATAATGATGACTAATATTTAATGAGTTTGGAGAAAATATACTTTGAATCTGTGTTGATAATAGTAGTTCTAGCATCATGTCATTAACCACTGAGTCTTTATAGAAAGATGTTGTGTAAATACATTCTAGATGTTGTACGGCTATGCTCTTTCAGATTTTTACTTGTATTCTACATATAGTGATATCATGTGTGCATATGTCAGTATTTGCATAGAATTGTGGTGCAATGAAAGCATGGTATTCGGCATCTGAATGATTGTACTTATTCATAACTCTGACGCTTACTATGCTAGTATGTTGTTTAAAATTTCTGAATCCCTACAAAAATGAAGATAATAAAATCAAGCTCATGTGAGCTTAAATTAAACTATATATGTTAAAATATCAGTATAGTGCCTGGCAAAGAGTGGGTGCTCACTATAGAGCAGTTTGTGATATTAACGTTTAAAAGAGATAGCTTAGTGTTTCTTGGGACTTGTAAGCTTTTGGAGTTGAATTTTAAACTTAGTGTTTTATTTGAAAGATAATATAAAGGATTTATAAAGACATAGTCTGTAACAAGGTATTACCATGCAGTTTAGTGCCCATGTTAGCATTATGTGTTTGCAATTATAATTCTATTAGTGCTAAGTGAAGGTCAAATTACACCATTACATGGTGCAAGAATGAAGCATTCACAGTGATTAGAATATTCTGTGTTGAAGGCAAAGTGGAAACAATCATAAAAAATTAATTTACTTTCATATTATTTGAAAAATTTTGTCTCCTGATTTTAAACAGTCTGATGACAAAACTAGAAATACTTTCATCAATATTTAAAATAATGGAAAACTAACACCTGCTATTATTTTCTCATTGTCAAATTTCATTAATAGTTAGATAACCACTTTATATATTTCAATAAAATCAAATAAGTCTATACTCAAATAAGACATATTTACAATGTTGTTAAATGATACTTTATTAAAACTTCATTTTTACTATTTTGTACAATTTACATATATAAGTTTAACGAACTATTAACATTGTTCTGCCTCTATAGAAGCATCTTTCTGTCTAGAGGTAGATTTAAATTTGTTTCAGAAGAATTGTAAAACAAAGAATCAGATAGTAATTAGCTGCTGCTACTAAAAAAATGCAATTTTGCATCAGGACAGTAACATGGTCAGGTGGAGAGGGGAAGAACTTTACTTTCCCACATTACTCTTGAATTATCTGTGTAGAATTGTTCAGTGTTTCTAGAAGGGGAGTCTGGCAGAGGCAAAGATGGCCATACTGGGGCAAGATAACTTTGTAATGAGGACTTTGGAACTGACAGCCTAGGATGTGACCAGGACCAAAAGAGAGTGACAGTCAGACCTTGGTGGGGTGCACAGCAGTAGCCAAAGGAGAGCCAAGTCAGCCAGGGCACACCTCTGGATTTGTCCAAGCTGAGAGAGAACAAAATGCCACCTGCAAACTTCAGAATTGAGGTCAGCAGGATGTTTGATCACAGGAAGATAGTGAGAAAAGTATCCGGGCACTGCCTAAATAAGGGAACTGTGTCCCCATTATCAATGCCAAAATATAATATACACCCTTTCTTTCATAAATCTAGAAATGATACTAGGGAGAAAACTGAGGGTGTGAAAGGCAGAAGAAAGACTGTTTTTGACAGATGAGCATTTTTGCCCAGGAAAGACAAGTGTTGAACTAAACTGCACTGCTGGCTAGCTCTTTCCTGTTAAACAGAAGTTACTCGTGGAAATGTTGGTGGATGCTATGTAGGTCAAATTGAATAAAATGAGTGAATTCGTTTTTTCTGAGACATAAGCACTGTAGTGTGAATTAAATTAGCAGGCATAAGACAATTGCAATTGTAGACAGATGTGAAAAGTGATGAGAAACAGTGATTGAGACAGTCCTGAATTCAAATTTAGACTTTGGCATGTAATGGTCATGTGTTGTGGCTAGGTTATACATCCATTCTGAGTCTGATTGCCCACATCTGTAGAATAAATCGTTCTGAGAATCACATGAAAAAATGTCTAGAAAGTGTGAAAAGCATATCATAATGTCTGGCACACGGTGAACACCTAATACTTGATAGCTAAATGATCTACATATCTGTCTGTACATTGGACACTTGATTTGGGTGTTCCAAAACCTAGATTTAATTGTCGACTTCCACTGTTATGTGACTTTTGTCTTTGGACAGCTTCTCTAACCTTTTGGCTATTTAATAGATATTTGATCTTGAACAAGCTTTTGAGGATTCTTAACTCTTTCCTGTTAAGCAGGAAAGAGTTAAGCTTTTTTGTGCCTCATCTATAAATGAGTTAATATTTTCTTTATTATATATTTCTTAGTTTTTCTCTAAAAACTAACTGACTCAATAGATTTAACATACTTAGAACATTGCCTGACCCCCCCCCAAAAAAAATTGCTGGTTAATACTACCATCATCATCATCATTTGAAGCTTTTAAAAATTGTTTCCTTATGCATTATCACCTGTTCCCTTGCTCATGTGCAAAGGGCAAGCTGATTATTAGTAAAATAAATAAATAAATCTAGAAATAGAAGCATATTATAGATGTCCTATAATAAACTATATGGTAAGACATATTTTGCAAATTCATTATTCAGGCAACTACAAATGAATAAAACAGGGTTTTTGTTAACCCCCTTTTAACAGCTTTACTGAAGTATAATTAACATAAATAAACTGCACATTATTTAAAGTATACAATTAATCAGTTTTGCCATATGTGTACAACTGTGAAACCATCATGACAATTAAGATAATAAACATATCCATCATCTATAAAAGTTCCTTTGTTCTCCTTTATAATCTTTCTCTACACATTGCCCCCCTTGTCAGGCAATCACAGATATGATTTTTGTCACTATCACTCTGTATTTGCTAGAATTGTATATAAAAGAGTATGTACTGTATTAGATCTGTCTTCTTTCACCCAGCATAATTATTGTGAGATTGATTCATGTAGTGTGAACCAGTAGTTTATTTCATTTCATTGTGAAATAGTATTCCGTTAAATGGATCTACTACAGATTATCTATTCACTTGTTGATGAACATTTGAATTCTTTGTACTTTTTTTGTTCATTATCTAAAGCTGCTAAGAACATTTGTATGCAAGTTTTTGTATGACATATACTTTCTTTTTCCCTGAGTAGATGCTAGAATTGGAATGGCTGAATCATAGGTATGTGCATGTTTAACTTTTAAAGAATTTGCTTGTTTTCCAAAGTGGTGATACCATTTTATATCTCCACAGCAGTGTATGAGAGTTCCAGTTTCTCCACATTGTTGCAAATACTTGGTATGTGGTGTGGTCAGTCTTTTTAATTTTAGTCATTTAAATTGGTATTTATATTTACTAATGTTGATAGCCAAATCAATTTCTAAAGTTATTATGTAGTTATAACTCATTATGGTTTTAATCTGCATTGGCTTAATTAGTAATGTTAAATTTAAGTGTCTTTTCATAGCTTTTTTGTAGTCATATATCTTTGGTGAAAGATCTGTTAAAATATTTTGCCCATTAAAAAAGGCTCTTTTGTTTTTATTATTATTAACTTGTGAGAACTCTTTGTATATTCTGAACAGAAATTCTATTTTGGATATAAAATTTTCAAATATTTTCTCCTAGTTTGTGGTTTATCTTTTCATTCTATTTGCAGTGCCCTTTGAAGAGCAGGAGTTAAAATTTCTGATAAAAACCAGTTTATTAATATGTTCTTTTATTAATCACGCTTTTGGTTTCATATCTAAGAAATCTTTGCCTCAGAAAATTCATGAAGATTTTCTCCTATGTTTTATTCTACTAGTTTATAGTTTTAGGTTTTACATTTAGGTATATTATCTATTTTGACATAATTTTAGAATATGTTGCAATATAGGTACTGAAGTTCAATTTTGTTTTTGCATTTAATAACCAATTGTTCCAGCACCTTTTGTTGAAAAGATTATACTTTTTTTCCATTGAGTTGCCTTTGGGCCTTAATAAAATATCAACTGTGCATATATGGATCTATTTCTGGATTCTTATTCTGTTCTATGGATCTATTTGTGTATTTTGATATCAGGGTCACATTGTCTTAGTTATGTAGCTTTATAAGTTGCAAATTCAGGTAGTGTAAGTCTTCCAATCTTTTTTTTTTTCATAATCACCTTAGCTATACTAAATCCTTTGCATTTCACATAAATTGTAAAATCAGTTTTTCAATTTTTATTGAAAGGCCTGCTGAAATTTTGATCTTGTTTGTATAGAATCTATAGATCTTTTGGCAAAAATTGACATCTTAAAAATATTGAGTTCTCCAACCCCATGAATGCATTCTATTTCTCTATTTATTTTGCTCTTCTTTAATTTCTCTTGGTAATATACATGTCTTTCACAACTCATCAGATTTATTCCTAAGTAGTTCATATTTTTTTAATGCTACTTTAAGTGATATTTTCAAGTTTCAACAGACTTTTATTTATTTATTTTGTATCTTGCAACCACTTATTAATTCTTGTAGTTTTTGTTTTTGTAGATTCCATAGGATTTTCTATACAATTATGTCAACTGTTAATAAAAATAGTTTTACTTCTTTCCCAAAGTGTACAATTTTATTTTTCTTGACATATTGAACTGATTGGAACTTCCAGTACAATGTTGACTAGAAGGGATAAGAGCAGATATCTTTGTCTTGATCTTAATCAGGGTGAAAGCATTCAGTCTTTCACCATTAAATGTAGGGCTAGCTGTAGGCTTTTGTAGATTTTTTAAATCAGTTTGAGGAAGTACTTTTTTTATTCCTAGTTTGCTGAGACTTTTGAGCAGAAGTTAATGTTGGATTTTGTCAAATAATTTTTCTGTATCAAGATGATATATATACTTTTTCTATTTTAATTTGTTACTATAGTCAATTATTTGCATTGATTTAAACCAAATTTGTATTCTTGTGATAAACCCCATACAGTCATGATATCTTATCCTTCTGCTATATTGTATTTGATTTGCTAAAATTTGCAAATAAATTTTGCATCTATGTTTATTAGGGATAGTATAGTTTTCTTTCCTTATAATGTCTTTGTCTGGCTTTGATATCAGGTAACACTGGCCTTATAAAATGTGTTGGAATGTATTCCCTCTTCTTTAATTTTATGGAAAATTTGTGTAGAATTGATATTATTTCTTACATGTTTGGTAGAATTCACCTGTGATGACTTCTGGTCCTGAATTTTTTCTGTGAAAGTTTAAAACCACAAATTTATTCCTTTGATGTATGTAGAGCTATTCAGATGATTAATTTCTTTTTGTGTGTGCTTTGGTTGTTTGCAACTTTCAAAGAAATGGTCTATTTCATCCAAGTTGTTGAATTTATTGGCATAAGTTTATGTATAAGATTCACTTGATGGTCTTTTAATATCTGTAGGATCCATAGTGATGTCAACTCTCTTATTCCAGATGTTTGTAATTTGTGTCTTTTTTCTTTATTTCCTAATTAGTTTTATTAGAGTTATATCAGTTTTATTCACTTTTTGAAAGAATAGCTTTTGGTTTTATTAATTTTTTCTCATGTAGTTTTTTTCATTGGTTTCCATATTGACATTTATTATTTCAATTCATTTAAATCTGTCAAAATATTACTGTTTTATAAACTGAATTTGAAATTTTAAAAAATCCAGTGGACCTACAAAATATGGGTGTCATTTTCCAGCTTTTTTTCTTTTTCAGCCCTGTCCAATGATAGTTACTGAAAATGTTTGTATTACTTTTTAAAATAATGTGGGCTGCTATAGTAGTGGCCTAACACAACAGATACTTACTTTCATTCACACAAAGTTCATCTGGTATTAGGAATGGGGACAAAGTTGTGTGAACTCTGCTTTACACAGTAATTTGGGGTACCAGGATTTTTTTCACCTTGTGGCTTTGTCTTTTTCTGGGGTGCCTAATCTTATCCATTTTTCCAAAAGGAGAGGAAGAAAAGAAAGCCTGCAGGATAGCAAAGAGGGATTCTATGGGCCTGCACTAAAAAGCAGGATACATTATTTTCACTCACAACCCACTTTGTTGATCAGAACTCAGTCACATAGCCTCATCTAACTGCAGGGTTTTGTAGTACCTATGGTTTAGTTGTGTGCTCAAGAAGAAAGAAAAGCAGGTTGGTGAATGTCTATGCATTCTCTGAACTGCAATGACAGCCCCACTTGTAGTCTGAGGTAAACATTTACTAAACCAGGTGATGCAAAGTTAAGAAGCCTAACTCTTACCAAAAACCAGAACTGGTTTCTGTTGTTTTTGGTATAGTCCTTTATCTGGTTTGAACTTGTATATTCACCAAACTACATTGCTCTTTACCAGTAATCCTACAAAGTATAGGTATTCTGTGAGTCTGGATCTCTGCCTCAGTTTCCTGGTTGTAGTCAGTTTTCCCATTGACTCTGTCGTCCTTCTAAACTTTAGTCAATTTGACTGAGGCTCTTGCAACATAGCAATCTTTGTCATTTCCTATATTCCCTCAGATGCTGTCTGAGAAGCTGCTTCAAATCAGATGGATCCCCTCCTCCATCCAGAACCATAATGGCACCTTCCAGTGGCTCATGGCCTGCATAATATTGCTTTTACCTGCCTTCTGGAGCAGGCTCTTAAGATAAGAATGCTAGTTTGGATGCAGTCGTATTTCCATGTGTCTCTTGGACATTATAATCTGAACCTCAGACATCCTGAAAGGACCAACCCCAAAGGTGATTAGTTTTCTATTCTGGCTCTCCCCTTCCCTTACTGATATTGAACTCTGGCAACTCCCAAGGTCCCTTGTATCCTCTGTTAACTGGTCTGACCATCACCATGTCCTTTGATAGAAAAGTCCTTTGTCTTAGTTGATGGGAGACAAGAATGGATCTTCCTTCTTATCTAGTCCACAAAGAATTTTTATTATTAATAATTATTAAGTAACTTGTGTTATACTTCCACATTTTTTTACAGATGATTTCATTAAACTATCCTATAGCAGTTTCATTCAAAAGGATGTTATTATTGATGTTTCAGACGTTGTGTTTTAAAATTTCTTGCTGTATATATTTTTTCAAAAAGAAAAGATTTTGTCAAAAGAAGTAATTTATATGATTTATATTATTTCTGTTACAGTGCTATGAATAAACTGTCTGCTCACTAGATACATACCTGTGTTCCTTAGAGAACTGGTAATTTTAAAATAACTTCCTCCTCCATTTTTTTTTTGCTATCACCTGTCTCTTAATTTGAAGTGAAACAGAAATTCGAGTTTGCTTGGTATCATTCTAATGATCAGTTGATATACAAATGATACCATGTTGTTTATCCTTTTTTTGCTTTAATATAAGTGACTCTTTTAAGTCATACTGTCTAAAATCCTTATTGGTCTAAAGGCACTTGAACTGCATTCAGTTTACCCATACAAAAAGAGTACTCCCTCACTTTTCACATACAGTTAATTAGCCTCTTGCTTATTGCTGACCTCATAGTATGATATTTGGGTTGTCACTCTTAAATGCATATCAGCAATATTTCTATTCTGCTCTATTCAGGAAAACGTGTGTGTTTACTTGGTGATCTCTGGCTTCTCTGTGAAATTTTAGTTCAGTTCAAATTGACATCTTTTAATTTGATAAAAAAAGAAAGCAATTGTTTCTCTGATACATGTTTTCTGCCAAATAAGGCACATCTGGGCAGTTGGAAAGAAACTGCAACATCCATCCATATCTGGAAGCCTGGAAGTGATGTGTTCGTGGTCTTTGTCTTTTAAGTGAATTGTAGAGGTTAACTCATCTGACTTTCACATGGTAGTGATCCTTTCTCTCCTGGGAAGAGCATTGTTGTTGGTTTTTATTCTTGGAGTAGGGTACTTGAAGGAAAGAAAGGATGAGTAAAAATGAGGCCGTAAGGAATGGAAAACAATTACTGCATGTGTGAGGCTGGCAAGTTGTATAACATAAAAATCTTTGTTCTCAACCAAAGTGTTTCATTTATAATGGAGCTTATAGTAAGAACAAAATGAAGTCGTCTAAAAGAAAATGACGTCTCAGGGGTCTTTATTCTGGTTTGACTACAAGTTCATAATGTGGTCAGCACTTAACTGTGAACTGCAGGACTACATTATCTTTTAACAGATGCCACTCATGGGCAGTCCAAACAGGTCAATTACTAGCAAATCTCTGATGATCTCAATGCTCTATGAGAGAGCCAAAGATCATGCCCAGATGCGAAGACACGTAAAATCGAAATAGAGTACAAACCAGTTTACAGAAATGGAACTTAACCCTTGGAGGAATAAAACCAGCTTACTACATATTCATTTCTGTCTTATTAATTATTTATGTAGAAAGTGAACATGTCACTTGAAGCAAAATTTTACAAACCAATAAATGCATGTGTTTTAAAATCCCTTTTTATGCAGGGCATGGTATAACTTTAAGAGAGAGGGAGAATGTAAAAGCTATAAATATTGAAGGTTTCCTCATCTTTTTATATTCCTTGTTGGTTACTCTAGCTAAGTTTAACACTACAGTCTTGAAGTAAACACAGTAAGAGTCTATTCATCTCTCATAAATGCTTGTGTCTAACTCTCATTAATATTAATGAAGTTGCATACAAGCATTGAGGCGATAATAGATCCCCATTAGAATCCATTTGTATTCATGAGCTTTTTTTCTTTAAAAGGTTACTCTTCAATCATTTCTTTGAAAAATATGAGTCAATGATTTTATCTTCAAAGATATTTCAAATATAGCTGAGTAAATAAAGAACCCAATTAAAGTTTATTTGTAACAAATTTCCATGGAAAACTTGATAGTAAACGACCCATTTTCCCCCCTAAATATTACCTTCTTTAGTTTGTTTGACAGAAATCATATTTTTGTTTTCTGCTTCTGTTAGTCTTTGTAGTCTGAATTTGACAGATTGTCAGCTGGTAGTATGTCCATAACTAAGTTCATAAACTAAGCTTCTCAGGCTGGTAAACCCAATCTAAACTAGTCTACTTAACATTGCCAGCTGTAGTATACATCTCTGTATTCTTCAAATCATATAGGAGAATTTGAATTTTTTTTTTTTTTTGAGTCAGAGTCTCACTCTTGCCCAGGCTGGAGTGCCAGTGGCACGTTCACCGCCACCCCAGCGCTGACCTGTTGGGTTCCCGCGATCCTTCTGTCTCAGTCTTCCAAGTAGCCGGAACTGCAGATGCACGCTACCACCCTGGATTATTTTTTGATATTTTGTAGAGATGAGGTCTCACCAAGTTGCCCAGGCTGGTCTCGGACCCCTGGGCTCAGGCAATCTTCTCACCTCAGTCTCCCAACCATGCCCGGCAAGAATTAGAATATAAAAGATGAGGGACTTTTAATAAATCTTACGTTCAGAAAATAAACATTTTATTTGTTAAATAATTTATCTTTGTACTATTACTGATTCTATCACCCAGTAGTAATAAAAGAGTAACTAGTAATGGAGGAGATTTAGGAAGGGAAAGTCAGTGTAGCAGACAGTTTGTGTTTTTATGCAACCATTGTGCTTGTAAGAAGGATCAAGATAATGGGATGTAAAAAGGGGATTGGGGATATGGCTAAGCTCCCTTGTAGTCCTAGTGATAAATCTCTTCTGGAATTTCTTTTTCTTTTTGAGTTGGAGTCTCATTTTGTCACCCAAGCTGGAGTGCAGTGGCATGCTCAAGGTCACCCCAGCGTCGACCTGCTGGGCTCCGGCGATCCTTCCGCCTCAGCCTTCCTAGTAGCCAGAACTACAGGTACACGCCACCACACCCAGCTAATTTTTTATTTATTGCAGAGACGAGGTCTCGCCAGGTTGCCTGGGCTGGCCTCGAACCCGCGGACTCAGGCAATCCACTCGCCTTGGCCTCCCAAAGTGTTGGGATTACAGGCTGAGCCACCGAACCCGGCCTGGATTTTTTTGTTAAACTAATACTTTGTGCTTTTAAGACAAAATCTACCATACTTTCAGAACCTAAGTTAAATATCAACTCACGCATTCCTGAAAACAACACACATTAAATGAAGGAAGCACCTTGTTCTTCAGTAGTTCCTCCTCATCCAAAGGACGAAGCTGAACCATTCTATTCAATAAAACATCGATGTGTATTTTCTTCGGATGGGCATAGGGTTGAACCTTAATGAGAGAAACAAGTGTGAGTGAGGTAGTGTTGAGGTCCCCAGGGATTTATAATCTAGGCGAGACAATGAATCCCCAAACTGCAAGGCATGTTCCATGCAGCTATAGTGTATGGCTTTAGATAGGGGGCTTTCATAAACCTAGACCCAGCTGGGGGAATAATACAGCAGAACAAAATATACACCATACATAAGGGAACTGCATTTATTTCTGGAGTAGGGAGCAAGGATACAGTGAACACATTTCTAGGAAATAAGTACATATATACTAACCCAAATTTGACCAAAACATTTGTCATATATGTTATATATATAGGTGCACATACACACTACATATGTTGTTTATTGCATTCAGTGTTAAATATTAAAAAAAATATGAACATTTACTGCAATACACAGAGTACTTAGTGACACTAACTTGGATACTAGCAGTAGTAAAGGTGGAATGTATCAGAGTAAGAAGAAAAAATGGGAAGAAGCAAACTCTTGAGTGTAGGCTCAATTTCTGATTTTTGGGGGGTTTTATATGATTTGTTAGGCCACCTGTCAAGATACAACATAGTGATGATGAACAGTAAGACCAGATATTCCCACATATCTGAACATCTACTCATATACCTTAAGTGATCTACTGTTTGCCAAGTGCTGGGCTAGAGGTCAGAAAAGGAATGAAAGACTCATACCTATCCTATATTATTTTACAGATAAGAGGGGAGACAGCTGAATATAATAGGTAAACGTGCCAATGGAAACATGAACAGGAGCCATGTGAGTAGGCTGGGAGGAAGAGATAGCGATGGTGTCAAGGAGCAATTTCTAGAGATATATCTGAGCTACATCTCAAAAGATGGGGTGGGAGGTACAGGGAGTAGCTCATCTAGGATGTGCATCTTGCTCAGTTATGTGGATGGGCAAGATGTGAATGAAGAAGTGTTGACAAAGACCTGGGGGCAGGGCACAGTGGCTCATGCCTGCAATTCCAGCACTTTGGGAGGCTGAGGTGGGAGGATCACTTGAGCCCAGGAGTTTGAGACCAATCTGGGCAACACCATGTGACCCTGTCTCTAAAAAAAGAAAGGAAGAAAGAAAGGAAGGAAGGAAGGAAGATTAAAAAAAAAAAGAAAAGGAAAAGAAAAGAAAAGACAGCTGGAGGATGCAGAGCCACATTCTGCAGAGGGTCGTGTGTTAAGAAGTTGTGTATTTTACTTGAAAGTTGATGGTGAGTCGTTGATGAATTTTAAATACTTGCAAACCAGGGGCAGATCATGAAAACATCACTATGGTGACAATCGGAAAGAATTAAATTAATAGCACAAAGACCAGTCAGGAAGCCTTTGCACAAATGTGTATAAGAAATTAAGAGACCCTGAACTAAAGCAGTCAATAAAATGCTAATAAAAAAAGACACATGTGGAAGCTATTTAGGTGGAACACAAAGGGGTCAATTAAATAAAAGGGTGAGAGAAAGAAGAGTGTATAAAATGACTCCTATTTTTCTACATTGAGATGTATATACAAGTTTGGATGAGAAGACATTAAGTTCAAGTTTTGAACACTCAGATCTATGTGAGATATTTGATTGAAGATGTCTCTTGGCCATTGATTTATGACACTGAACTTTAGAGCAAGTGTCTGAGCAGGAAATATAAATTTATGAGTTGATTGATGACTATGAATGATTATGATTATAAGTAGGAAAATAAGGACATTTATATTTTGGTTTACCCCGTTGTGGACATCTGCTGTTTCTGAGCTATCCAACCTTCTTCTGGTAACTGCTTTTATATTTGAAGATGGGGGTCATTACAACCCCTAATCCATGTGGTTGGGTGTACTGACTCTACTTTTTGCTCTAACGGAGGCATGTCTGATCAATCGGTTCCCACTTCCCTGCTCCCTGGTCACAATAGTTCAGCAAGTGAACCAAACCAGTCCAGTGAAACTAAATTTCTGGAGCTTAGTTGCAGTTGTGGGGAAAAGGCTTTTCTGCTGGGATTGCAGAGAATAGGTTTGCAGCCTGTAGTAGCTGACAGCTATCTTGCTGCCAGATAGGAAGATCCTGAGACAGTAACGGAAAAGAGAGTTGAGAGAGAAAGGGAGAGTCAGACCAACAAAGTTTCAGTGATGACATTGAGTTCTTAGTAAGCCTGAATCTAGAATGATCCCTAGACTTTTCTAGGAATGTCAGAACCTTCCTTTAATTACTTAAGCTAGTTTGAGTTGACTTATTTTTTACTCATAAAATAGTCCCCATTAAGGACAGAGAATGTATTTATATAATTTTTGTTTTTGATAATTACAAAGTAGTTGATAATAAATGAATGAGTGGCAGACAATAAAAAGGAGAATGATTTTATGTTCACTATAATTCCTTTTTTTTTTTTTTGAATTGAGATCTCATTATGTTACTCAGGCTGAAGTGCAGTGGCACGATCATGGCTCACCATAACCTTGACCTACTGGGCTCAGGTGATCCTTCTGCCTTAGCCTCCTGAGTAGCTGGGACTAGTTGGTACTATAGGTCTGGCTAATTTTTTTATTTTTTGTAGAAACGAAGTCTTGAACTCCTGGGCTCAAACAATTCTCCCACTTTGGCCTACCAAAGTACTGGGATTATAGGCATGAGCCACTACATCTGGCCGCTCAGTATAATTCTTGATACCTAATTTGAACAGAATTGACATCTTTGTAATTTTGAATAACTTATTGTAAATATGGTATATATTTTATTTAGTTCTTCTTTCAACAAAACTTTGTCATTTGCTATTTAAAAAGCTCCTACTTTTTTGGTAGATTTGTTTCTTGGTAATTTAAAAATTTAATAGAACATCTTTTTAAATGTACATTTTAAACTAATGATTAGCAATGTTTATAAATTAAATTGACTTTTGTGTATTGATTCTATAACCAGAAATTTTGCTAAACCTTCATTAATTTTAACTGGTAGATTATTTAGGTTTTCTATGTAGAAATCTTATCCTCTACAAAATATCTTTTATGCTTTTCCAATTACTGAGTCTCATGCTTATTATATCTTTGTTGTTGTTGTTGTTGTTGTTGTTGTTGTTCTTTTTTGGTGGGAGAGGTGGTGAATATGTCCTTAATCAGTTTAAGAATTTTCTTTCAATTTTTAGCTCTCTATAAGATTTTGGTTTTTGCTTTTTATTTATTTATTTTTATTTATTTATTATTTTTTATTATAAAGATGTAGGGTACAATTCAGGGTTACGTATACAAACATTGATTATGCAGGTACCCTTGTTGATGAGGTATGCCCCTCCCTCCCTTAGCAGTTTCCTCAACTGCCAATCTCACCTTCCCTGACAGTTTCCCACTACTGCCAATCCCTTTCTTATAGTATTATAATTGTTCAAGGTCCGCTTATAAGTGAGAACATATGGTACTCTGTTCTTTGTTTCTGTGATAGATCACTGAGTATGATTAACTCCAAATCCATCCAAGTTGCTTGGAAGTCCATATGTTTGTCTTTCTTCATGGCTACATAATATTCTATTGTGTATCTGTACCACATTTTTTTATCCAGTTGAGCTTCGATGGGCTACATGGTTGTTTCCATGTTTTTGCTATTGTGAATCAACATGTTAAGAATATTAAATTTTTAAAATATTATATCATCTCTAAATGTAAAATTGTGCATCATTTAATATTGTTTTTCTCAAATGCAACTTAATTTTACATTGATGGTTCTACTTCTACATTCTTTTGGTGTGCATTTTACTTTAAAAATGTTATTATCATTTGTTTTGGGCATGTTTTTTGTATTAAGAACAAGGTTCTGGGTTTACACTGCCCGTTCTTGAATGTTGCTTCTACTATGTACTTTTGATGTGATCTTGGGCAAATTTTTCACTACCAATAAGCAGTTCAATGAGTTTAGGCAAGACCCTGGCAGATGATATTCAATAAGTATTTGTCCTTATATGACGATGACAATAATAGTAGTAGTTATGGTCGTTGTATAATAGAGGTAGGGGTGGTGGTGATGGTAGCAATATTATCCATTATTTGGCCTTATGTTATTTTGTTAGCTTCTCTTCTTCCATCCTTTTTTCAGGTATTTTATTCTTGCTTTGTTGTCCCTTAATATTTCTCTAAAGTTTTGAATTCTACACATTATTTTATACTATTAATTATTTGCATATGATAATTTAACTTGTACGTATTTGAAATCTGACTTAAAGCTCCCCCTGCTTTTTTTTTTTTTTTTTGCTTGGTTCTTTGTTTCTGTGATAGATTACTCAGTATTATAGCCTCTAAGTCCATCCAAGTGGCTGCAAAGTTTGTAATTTTGTCCTTCTTTATGACTGTGTAATATCCATCATGTATATGTACCACATTTTTAAAATCCAGTCCTCTTTTGATGAACAGCATGGTAGGCTCCATGTTTTTACTATTGTGAATAATGCTTAATTATTTTTAAAACCAGGAAACAGGCAAAAGAAATTTAATGAAGAATCTTAAACAATATATTTTTAATGCTTTGATTTAGTGGCAAGGATATGATTAAAAGATAATTGATTAGAAGCTTGAATGTATTTTCATAGTGAGAACTAGAGGTGGTCATATTAAAGCATTTAATTAGAAAAAAACGAGTGTGACATAGATATTATTAGCTAAGGAAACTTGAGTTTACAGTAGCAGGGAAACTTGAGCATTAGAAAGAAACCAATAAAAACAAAGAAAACTTTGGTCAGCGAATATTTGAGTAATATTTCAACAGTTAGCATGGCTAAAATATTAAATCATATTTTTGTTTTGTTAGGACTCAGAAAATGATATCCCAAGGTACAGTGCTTTGGCATACTGAATACTTTGAACTAAAAGAACCAAAGTCTCTCTGACCTTCTGCCTCCAGTCTCTCATTCCTCTTTCTTTTCCTAAGCATAAGGAGTATCTCTTTTTTAACTTCCCCTATCTACCCAAAGATAGATTCTCAAAAAAGAAATTCAATTGTCATGAATTTCCTCTCTGGGAATTTCATAAACCAGAGAAGATTAACCATATCACAGAATAGACTGAAATTTGGAACCACACTCAAGACAGATTTTGTCATAGGCTGTCACCTATTTATCTTCCCCCCCAAATCCTGAGTTGCCTACATGCCCCCTCACTCTTCCCTATGAAGAGGTTATATAAGCTTCTAGATCTCGCTGGGCTATTGGAGTATTCACTTTTCTTTCATGTGATTCCCTAGGCATGTAATGATTTTGATTACCTTTTCTCCTGTAATCTGTCTACTGTCAGTTTATTCTGTAGACTCAATGATCAAAACTTCAGAGGGTAATGGAAAGTTTTTCTCACCCCTACACCTTTTTATATTTACAGATTTAGAAATAGTGAACAAGGAATTTATTTCTGTGATTCTTAGATACGTAAAACTCCCACTGAAATCAGCTTTTTATTGAATTGACTCAGTTAATCAGCCATTTTGCTTTAAAAATTTGTTCTGTTCAACAAGAGTTTTCTAAATTGATCTCACAAGTGTTATATGAAAATACTAGTGCTAAAATAACAGTGTTAGCTACAGTGATAATGTAGCTAACATTTATTGGAAACAATGTGCTTGGGAATGCACAATCAAGTTTTCACTGATAATTTTGTATACTTACTTATAAGACTAAGGGTTATATGCAACTTATTTGAATTTTTTTTTTGAGTTGTAGTCTCACTCTGTTGCCCAGACTGGAGTGCAGTGGCACGCTCCCGGCCACCACAGCCTCAACCTGCTGGGCTCTGGCGATCCTTCTGCCTCAGCCTTCCAAGTAGCTGGAACTACAGGCGCGTGCTACCATGCCTGGCTAATTTTTTTTGATTTATTGTAGAAATGAGGTCTTGCCAAATTGCCCAGGCAGGTCTCTAACCTGCGGGCTTGGGCAGTTCACTAACCTCAGCCTCCCAAAGCGCGGGATTACAGGCTGAGCCACTGAGCTCGGCTATTTGAAAATTTTAATCACCTTTATTATAGCTATAGCTAGCCATTAGTCCTAGAGCACATGCTGTTGACCACATTCCACTATTATAATTGAGAGCCAGAGATAATTCTTCAAACAGTGGTTTAGCAACTCCTTTGGAAGTCATTCTCAAACAAATCTTTACCAAAAACAAAGCAAATAAAATAATGAAACAAACAAATAAACATTGGTATCAAGAGAAGAACAAAATCAGTTTATAGAAACATGCCATGTCTCATATTCTGTTTGACGATTTAACCATTAGTGGATTAACCAAAAAAGGATTTCAAGAGAGGTAAGAGGAGTGGAGCCAGTTTGGGACAATTCGTATGAGAACATTCTGGCAACTGGCAGCATAAACGTATTTAAGATACTTGTTAGGAGACTGCTAAAAGGCAAATATAATTAATGTTTCCAAAAATGAAAAAAAAAACTAAGTAAAAATAATATATTCTCTTCCTATGTAGTCTTTTGTTATACAGTTAATTATGCTTTTGCATAAAAAAGGTTTTGCCTTGATTATATCCCACAATTAATTGAGCTGTGCATCATTTCACATCCTATCAGTCTAAAGATCATACTTTAATGTGATAACTGCTCTCGGGAAGGTGCTGCCTTTACTTAAACATTTGAATAAAAATAGCTGAAAAAATCTCTACAACTTATTTTTTCTTTCTGTATGGACATCAGCTGTTGTTTGTATTTAGCTCTGAAATGCACAATTTTGGAAAAAATTTACTCCAAGGGGTCAAGAAAACATAGAACTATTATGCTCTAATATACAACATGTGTGAAAGATGGGAAACAATTACATTTACATATTTGTTTATTTATGCATATTTATATTGGTTTACCACATTTTCTAACATGACCCACCCTGAGACTTGAGACTTGAGGAATAATTTTTTAAAAAAACACATGAAGTTTTACTGTTGCGAGAAAGGTTTAGACCATTGCAAAAACCATTTACATGGATAATAGTATCTTAAGTTAAAAAAAATAATTAAAGCATTTTCATAAAATAAGTATAATTTGTTTGCAAGCTCTGTATAAATTATATAACTCATGGCAATTTTACATTGCATATTCAATGCATGATAAATATGTTCTCCAGAAGAAGTGTATCTGTTAGTTTTTTAGTGCATTTAATATTTTTTATTTTTTCTGAAAAAGATAAAACTGGAAGTTTTGTCATTAATTCATGTTCTTTCTAGCTTTTGAATGCATTATCAAATGCAAAAACAGATCAAATAATATATTTGATGTCATGTTTTATAATCTTAAGTGATATTTTACATAATATAAAGAGCACAGTGAAGTAAAAGGAACACTGGGTTTGGGGTGTTTTTTGGTTCTACCACTAATTAATTTGCTTTTGAAGGGTTTCTTCATCTTATGTGGTCTTGGTTTTCTCCTCTGTAAAATCCAGGAAAGTGGGCTAAGTTGTTGCTACTCAGTATGACGTTCTGTGGACCAGCAGTATTAGTACCATGTGGGACCTTGTTAGAAATGTATATTCTTCGCTTCCACCCTGGGTCTACTAAATCAGGACCTGCATTTTATCAAAATGCAAATAATTTGTATGATGATTATAGTTTCGGAGGCACTGGGTTGCAGGAGCTTGGATGTCATTACATCTGAAAATGTACGAATCAGGATGTGACATTTTATATAGAAACGTCCACATATTTGTAAATGATAGAAAGTGTCCTAAAAGATATAACATACATTTGGTACCATATAGATTTAGGTTAATTCCAGAACTACCAGTTACTCCCTGTGAGATATTAAGTAAATTATTTAATTTTTATGTTCTCACATGAAATGTGGACATTGGTAGCTATCTCACAGGAATGATGTGTTAAATGAAATAGATACTTTATAATATAAGTGGAGTTCAATAAACGTTAACTTTTCATTTCTTTTTCTCTCTGCCACTCATCCCTATCTCCACCCTACCTTGCGTTAAACCAAAAGAGGTTGAGATGAATAAATTACATTCTCTTGAGAAGAACATCAGTAAATGCATATTCTTTGCTTCCACCCTGGGTCTACTAAATATACATCAGTAAATGCATATGCAAATAATTTGTATGATGATTATAGTTTCGAAGGCACTGGGCTGCAGGAGCTTGGGCGTCATTACATCTGAAAATGTATGAATCAAGATGTGACATTTTATATAGAAATGTCCACGTATTTGTAAATGATAGCGGAGCTATTAATTAACCTGAGCTGAGCCAGTTAGTTTCCTACTCTGAAGTTATTCATTTCATTCTCAAAAGTTGTTCCAAACCTTTCTTACTCTCCTCACATATAGAATGCCACCTCTTCCTGCCATATTCAGGCTTCTGC
>CAUYQG010169988.1:0-42143 GCA_963574415.1 Tarsius wallacei | reverse complement strand
CCCAGACTGGAGTGCAGTGGCCGCTCCCAGCCACCGCAGCCTCGACCTGCTGGGCTCCGGCGATCCTTCCGCCTCAGCCTTCCGAGTAGCCGGAACTACAGGTGCGCGCTACCACGCCCGGCTGATTTTTTTGATTTATTGTAGAGGTGAGATCTCACCAAGTTGCCCAGATGGGTCTCAAACCCATTGGATTGCTTAGGCAATCCACTCACCTCGGCCTCCCAAGGCGCGGGATTACAGGCTGAGCCACCAAGCCCGGCTGACAAATTTTTTTTAGTGTTAATATGTCCTATATGTTATCTGCAAATCCTAAACAAGCTCAAACCCAGGGAGGTGACATGGCATGTGAGATCCTGTGACAGGCAGTGAAGGATTCTAGCCACTCAGCCAAGGACTCTCCATACCCTGCGGCCTGCCAGACCTTAGCCGTTGCGACTGGCTGTGTCTATTCTACTGCGACTCCTGCCCCATGATCATAGGTGCCCCCGCTTTAGGTTGTGAAGATGGTGGTGGAAGGGGGGAATAATGATTTTTTTTTTTAGTTGGAGTCTCACTTCGTTGCCCAGGCTGGAGTGCAGTGGCATGTCCACGGCCACCCCAGCATCGACCTGCCGGGCTCCAGTGATCCTTCCACCTCAGCCTTCCAAGTTGCCAGAACTATAGGCACACGCTACCATGCCCGGCTAATTTTTGATTGATTGTAGAGACGAGGCCTCACCAAGTTGCCCAGGCTGGTCTTGAACCCATGGGCTCAGGCAATCCACTCGCCTCGGCCTCCCAAAGTGCTGGGATCACAGGCTGAGCCACCAAGCCCCACTGGGATAATGATTTAATCATACCATAAAAGGAGGCAGATACTCTAAAGCCGTGATTTTCTTTTAAATTTTTTATTTTAAATATGTGAGGTACAATTTAGGGTTAGTTATACAAATGTTCATTATACAGGTACCCTTGTTGATAAAGTGTGCCCCCTCCCTCCCCTAGCAGTTTCTCACTACTGCCAATCCCGCCCCCGCCCTCTCCTTGCAGTTTCCTACTACTGCCAATCCCTTTCTTATAGTATTATGATAGTTGTTCAAGGTCCGCTTATGAGTGAGAACATGTGATACTCAGTTCTTTGTTTCTGTGATAGATCACTTAGTATTATAGTCTGTAAGTCCATCCAAGTTGTTGCAAAGTTCATAATTTTGTTCTTTATGGTTGCTTAATATTCCATTGTGTATATGTATCAAATTTTTTTTTATCCAGTCTTCTTTTGATGGATAGCACAGTTGGTTCCATGTTTTTAAAAGCAGTGATTTTCAAAGCCTGTTCACACAGCAAGAACCAGCAGCAACATCTATGATGGTTAATTTTATACATCCACTTGATTGGGCCACCGGGTGCCCAGACATCTGGTCAAACATTATTCTGGGTGTGTCTGTGAAAGTGTTTTTGAATGATATTGACATTTGAATTGGCAGACTGAGTAAAACAGATGGCCTTCCCCAGTGGAAGGCCTGAATAGAACACAAAGCTGACCTTGTCATGAGTAAAGGGAGACTCCTCCTGCCTTGACTGCTTTTAGCTAGGACACTTTTTTTCTGCCTCAGACTTGAACTTAAGCATAAAGTCTGCTTGGCCAGGTGCAGTGGCTCACACCTGTAATCCTGGCACTTTGGGAGGCCGAGGCAGGAGGATTGCTTGAGTCCAGGAGTTAGAGACCAGTTAGAGCAACACAATGAGATTCCACCTTTAAAAAAAAAAGGAAAAAGAAAAAAAGAAGCATTAGCTTTTCCTAGGTCTTGAGCCTGCAGACTCCATCAACTCTCCTGGGTCTCCAGCTTGTCAACTGGAGATCTTGAGACTTGTCCGTTTCCATAATCATGTGAGCCAACTCTTTATAGAAAATCTTCACACACACACACACACACACACCCACACATGCACACACACACATATACCCTGTTGGCTCTGTTTTTCTGGAGAACCCTGACTTGGACAGCCATTTTCTTGGGCCCTGATCAGACTTACTGGATCAGAAACTCTAAAGTGGGGCCCAGGAGTCTGAGTTTGAACAAACCCTGCAGGGGACACTGCTTCTTGCTAAAGGTTAGGATCTTCTGCTCAAGGCTGGGCACGGTGGCTCAAGCCTGTAATCCCAGCACTTTGGAAGGCCAAGGCGAGAGGATTGTCTGAGTTCAGGGGCTCGAGACCAGCCTAGACAAGTTGGTGAGACCTCATCTCTATAATAAATAAAAAAATTAGTCAGATATGGTGGCTCATGCCTGTAGTTCAGCTACTTGAAAGGCTGAGACAGAAGGAACACCTAAGTCCAACAGACCAAGGCTGTGGTGGCTGTCAGCATGCCACTGCACTCCAGCTTGGATGACAGAGTGAGATTCCAACTCAAAAAGCAACAACAACAAAAATCTGCTCTAAAAAAAAAATGAACGTTGGGGTAGAAGAGGGATATCAAAGCTCTTCTTGATTGAGTTCTTTCATCTTTTACTGGGATGTTCTTGGGTTTCATTGAGCATCTAATTTGATTTGTCCAATCTATAAGTGAGTACCAAATATTTGGTCTTCGTTTTTCTTTTTTTAAATTTAAGTTGGAGTCTCACTCTGTTGCCAGGCTGGAGTGCAGTGACATAATCATAGTTCACTGTAGCCTCAACCTCTGAGGCTCAGGTGATCCTTTTGCCTCAGTCTCCTAAGTAGCTGGGACTACAAGCATGTGTCAGAGTCTTCATCTGTAAGGCAAATGAAGTCTGACTTTCCAGGGAAATTATAAGCAGCATTGTCTGCTGACATCTGGCTAATTTTTAAAAAAATTTTTTGTAGAGACAAGATCTTGCTATGTTGCTTAGGCTGGTCTCAAACTCCTGAGCTCAAGCAATCCTCTTGCCTTGGATTCCCAAAGTGCCATAATTACAGGTATGAGCCACCATGCCTGGGTGATCTAAATGGCCTGGATTTTGGAGTAAGAGGGAGTACAGAAGAAGATAAGGGTTGAGGCAGAGTTTCCAGGATTGCCCAGGCCACACCATCTGCTTCTGTGTGCTAAGGGCTCACCATGCTTTAATCAGGCATCCCATCATCCAGGCTGGGGCTGGCTTTTCATCTACTGGGGCACTGCTACCATGATCTCCTCCATTCCATCTCACTTACCCTGTTTCTGATAGATTTTATCGTTTTGTCTGAGGCACCTGGTGTTCTTGTTGGTTCTATCTCCCACCATAGAGCATTTTCAGACAAGTCTCATATCTCTGGGACGCAGTTTCTTCATCTACAAGGCAAGGAGCTTAAGCTGGCTTTCCTGGGAAATTATAAGGATGGAATAAGAAAGTGTTGGCTGCTGACATCTGGGAATCTTGTGTCACATGAAGGGTGAGAAAGGCTGACTGGGCTGAGCCAAGTTTGTGGACTGGATGACAAGAAAAGGCTCTGTAGCAAGTCCTAGCTACAGCTGTAAGCCCCTCTGCCTCTTGGACCATGTGCTTCTGTAGACCCCATGTGGAGGTGTCAGTGGTGGGGAAAGCTAGTTTGTAGCTAGTCCTGGTAGAGAACCACAGTGCAGACACGTGGATTCTGGAGTGAGGCCAAGCCCTCTGCAGTGGAGAACTAAATGCTTTTTGAAAAACAACCAGCATGCTTTTGGGTCCCAGAACAGAATGAATGCCTGAGCACAGAATGCCAGGTGACCATGCAGCTGAAGTTGCCCATCATGAACTGAGTCCTGTCAGAATCACCAAATCGTAAAGTTGAGCGGGCCCAGCCACAATCCATGGTGAGATGCAGCAGGCACATCTGAACTGAGCATAAGCGAGACCAGAGGGCACAGCAAGCAGGTAGCCCAGGGAGCCCCTCAGCTCATGCCCGTGGCTGAATGGGGGATGTGAAATGGCCAGCTGAAGGAGGAGTAAGAAGCCCAAGTTGCTTTACGAACAGGTTTTCTTGGAAGTTGAGTGTATACTGAGTATGGATGGCAACCTCTAATCAACAACATAGTTTAGAGCTTGGAGCTTTCTATTCATGCATTCTCTCATTTAGATGTTACTTTCATGTATTCATTCTCTCCTCATAAAGTACATGTAGTTTGGACTTGACCTTTCCTGTCCCCCTGCGTAAGACTCAACACTTCTATTCAAGTATTCTCCCTAGCAAACCTTCTCAGTAGCATTTAAATGCTTATATGACCGGGTGCTTGTGCCTGTAACACTTTGGGAGGCCAGGGTGGGAGGACTGCTTGAGATCAGGAGTTTGAGATCAGTCTGGTCAAAATAGTGAGACCCTGTCTCTACAAAAATAACAGATGGGCTTGATGGCGTGCACCTGTAGTCCCAGCTACTCAGGAGAGTGAGGGAAGAGGATCTCTTGAGTCCAGGAGTTTGAAGATGCAGTGAGTTATGATCGTGCCAATGCACTCCAATCGAGAAACAGAGTGAGGCCCTGTCTAAAACAAATAAATACATACATTAATTTAAAATGTTTATGTGTCATTCTTTTGATTAAAAAAAACAAACAAACTAGACTCTACTTCCTGCTCCATTTATTGCCCATCTCTCTCTTTTCCTCTTTACAGCCAAACTTAAAAGCATTGACATTCCTCCTCAGTAGTCTGCAATCTGCCTCCTTCAATCAGACCTCCACCCATCCCTCCCAGGATGGCCCCTGACTCCCATGTCTTGATTTCATTTCTTTCATCTCCATCCTCCCCGCTTCCCCTCCTGCAGAGATCGCTGCCAGGCCTCCTAGCTTACCTCCTTGTAACAAGTTCTGCTCCTTGGGTCCATCTCCCACACAACAACCAGGACAACTTTTTAGGGGCATACATCTCAGAATTTCACATGCTGTGTTAGTCCCCTAGGCTGCTGTAACAAAGTACCCAAGATTGGGAGGCTTAAACAACAGAAATTTGAAGGTGGAAAGTCCAAGATCAAGGTGTCAGCAGGTTTGGTTTCTCCTAAGGCCTGTCTCCTTGGCTTGCAGATGGCTATGTTCTCCTTGTGTCCTCACATGGCCTTCTCTCTGTGCACGAGCTCTTGTGGTATCTCTTCCTCTTCTTATAAGAACGGTCCTATTGAGTTCAGGCCCCACCCTATAACTTTATTTAACCACAATCACTTCCTTAAAGGCCCCATCTCCAAATATAGCCAATCACACAGGGACTAGGGTTTCGACATTTGAATGTGGGGGGACACAGTTCAGGTCATGACAGATGCCTACACATTTATTTTGCTCTCAGGACAGAACAAAACCCTTTACGTGGTCTATGAAGCCCCACATGACCTGACATTTGGCTGTTTTCCAGCCTCATTTGGTCAACTCTCCCCTTTTTTCTGTCCATCTCTCAGTTCCTCAAACAGGTAGGCTTCTTTCTTCTCTAGGACTTGAGTACATGCTGTTTCTTCTGCCTAAAATATTTCCTTCTACCACCCTCCCCCATTCCCTTAGCTTGCATAATGCACATTTATTTCTCAACATTTAGTTTACATATCTTTTCAGGAAGTTTCTTGTGACCCTGACACCAAGGCAGAGTGCCCACTTATTTTTTCTGCACATGCCCCACTCCTCCCGTGACACTTAACACCATAGTCATCAAATATTTAATTGGACATTAATCGTATAATGCCCCTCTCTCTTTCATAGAATGATAACTCCAAGAGAGTAGGGACCACACCTGCTTTGTTCACTGCTGTATCTTGGGGACCAAGCACAATGCATTGTACACAACAGATGCTTTAAAAACAGGTATAGGTGTGGTGGCTCACTCTTGTAATCCCAGCACTTTGAAAGGCCAAGGCGGGGGATCACTTGAGCCCAGAAGTTCGACATCAACCTGGGCAACATAGTGAGACCTTGTCATACAAAAAATGAACATATTAGCTGGGCATGATGGCTTGCACCTATAGTCCCCACTGCTAGGGAGGCTGAGGCAAGAGGATCACCTGAGCTCAGGAGGTTGAAGCTATGGTGAGTTGTGAGTATGCCACTGCACGCCAGCCTGGACAACAGAGCAAGATCCTGTCTCAAAACCAAAACAAAATAAAATCCAAAGTATTCACAAAGGTTGAAGATAAATTATTTTTTGGACTTTCAGATGAAGAGAAGAAACAGTAGTCATCAATCATTTAAAAATCCACACCACTATGAACCACATTTTAGTCAGGAAATCCAGGCTGTTGAGGATTCTATTATCCTAAGCTATTTTGGAAATTGTACAGAAGACTCTGAAATGATAATGTTCCATCTCTGCCCAAATTGCTCAATCATGGAAGATTGTTTTCAAAGATGGCTGAAGCAATTTATGCTCCTTTGCCACATGTCTTTGCTGCTCCTTCCAACAAGAGGGTGCATGCACTTGTCCTCCCCTTAAGTCTGGACTGGTCTTATGACTTGGGCCAACAGAATTCACTGGAAGTGATGCCATGTGAATTCTACCTTATCTCCATCTTTTCCCCTCTTTGGACTGCTGCCCCGATGCTGCAGGTAAGGAAGTTGCACTTGCCTATTGGAAGGCGACAGGCCACTTGCAAGGATCACAGTGAGCCAGCTAACAGCCAGCACCAACTTCTAGACTTGGGAGTGAGGCCTTATTGGGTCTTCCCACTCAGCCAACCCTGCAGCTGAAGCTAACCACACAAGAGAGCCAGGAGAGACCAACTGAGGAACCCACAGAATCAGGAGAATAAGAAATCTTAGCTGGGTGGTTTGTTACCCAGAAAGGGCTGATAGAACATCAGTCTTCATGGTTTCCGCATGATAAACCCATTTCCCCTTCTGTAAACAGTCATGCCTTCCCCGCCCCTGATTTTCTCACTGTCACACTCAGTGTGACTCATCAGAACCCTCCAAATTGTCACTGTTTCCAACTGTAGATCCAAAAGAGAACACAGACAAGATAAATGATTCACAGCTGGGTCTACATGAGTGACTTTGACCAAATCTGGATATAAGGACTTTATTAGGGACTGTATTCTTGCTAAAAGGTGACCACATGTGCTCACTTAGGACATGGGGCCTCCAAAGAGGAGGCAGTCACTGTGCCCATCTCATACTTTCTTGGTTGCAATTTCTGTGTTTCTTTTTTTTTTTTTTTTGAGTCGGAGTCTCACTCTGTCACTCAGGCTGGAGTCCAGTGGCATGCTGTTCACGGCAACCATAGCCTCGACCTGCTAGGCTCGCTTCAGCCTTCCAAGAAGCTGGAACTACAGGCATGCGTCATCACACCTGGCTAATTTTTCTTAATTTATTGTAGAGATGAGGTCTCAGCAAGTTGCCTAGGCTGGTCTCAAACCAAACCCATGGGCTCAGGCAATCCTCTCACCTCGGCCTCCCAAACTGCTAGGGTTATAGGCGTGAGCCACCGCACCCAGCCTCAATTTCTAAACTTGAAATGCATTGCAGAATTTCTGTCATATGAAAAACTCCTTCCTAGGATACAGGTGTATATTCTAGAAACTCTTTTACATGTATATGCATTGGCCTATCCATTGGTCATTGCTGTGTTCTTTGTGTCAGGAAAAAAAACTTGCTAATAAACCAAATATCCAACAATAGGCAAATGTGTATTACAATATGAAATACTACACAGGCAAGATAAATGAACAAGAGCTACTTGTTGTCAGGGGGCATTTCAGAGGGGAAGCACAGAGAGTTGTCTCCAGAGAGGGCTGTTTTCCCAGTGTGGGCTCAGGACTTCCTGCACCAACTGTGCACTAAAATGCCCACTGGCCTCTCATCAGCTATCCCAGCTGCTGGCTTTCAGGTGCAAGGTCAAACCTTGAAGAAGACCTCAGGAAGGGTCTAGTCAAACAGACTGTACCTGGAGAGAGGAGCCCACACAGACCTCAGGAAGGGGGTGGATGGCCACTGAGGAGGGCAAGGAGGATAAAGGGCAATTTGGGAAGCATTCTCTAAGGAAGAGAGTGAACCAAAGGGGGTTCACAGCCCAAGAGCTCTGGAGTCACTTCTGTTTGTCATCTGGGCATGTAGAAGCCCCTCTGTCTGGAGGAGTCTGGAAATGGCAAAGGGAATAGTAATAACGAGTTTTAATACCTGTCTGAAGCAGCCACCAGGGCAGACGGCTCATGGGAATCTGGGAGCCCACGGAAGGGTATTGCCTATTCCTACATGTATGTACCCTTGCGTGCTGGCCAGGACACCAGGGTGCTCCGTGCTAACTGCTTTATATGGACCCTGTTGAACAGCTCGGCATCCACTGCAACCGGGTTACCCTGGTGGCAGCACTTTAGCAGAGGAGTCTCGTCCTTAGGCCACCTGACTGGCCCATCCCACAAAACCAGCAGGCATGAATGGGGCAGTTGAGATCATCCCTGTGTCCTGACCTCAGCCGCTTACCATAACAAGGGCGTGGGCAAACTACTGTGTGCTGATAGGGTGCACCACCCCCCCATGGCCAAGAGGCTGGCTGCCAGGGCCTGCAGGGCTTGTTTCTAGGGTCCATCAGCTTTGGTAAGAGAAGACTTGGAGCAGGAGAAGGTTTCCCAGCAGGGAAGGGTTGTTCTGGAACAAGGGAGAAGACTCTTCCTGGGCCTCCTCAGGAGGAGACAGGAAGCTGTGGGTGGAGAGCTGCAGGAGGCGTGGCCATCAGGACAGTCTGACAAGGTAGCGCTGCTCTTCTGCCTGGTCAGTGGGGTGGGGTGGAGGTGTGAAAATGTGATGGGAGGGGCCGGGAGCCGTGCAAGCAGGGGCCGGAGGACTCTCACTCAGGACCAGTAGCTAACAGTTACCCGTCACTGGCACTGCACCAGGTGCTGTTCCAATCACAATGAACTCACAACAACTTACCACCCGAGGCACTATTATCCATTCCCCCAACTTAGTTTTTTTTTGAGTTGGAGTCTCACTCTGTTGCCCAGGCTGGGGGGCAGTGGCAGATCACAGCCACCGCAACCTCGACCTGCTGGGCTCAGACAATCCTTCCATCTCAGCCTTCCAAGTAGCTGGGACTACAGGCGTGCGCCACCACGCCTGGCTAATTTTTGTTTGTTTGTTTGATTTTTTGTAGAGACTAGGTCTCACCAAGTTGCCCAGGCTGGTCTCAAACCCCTGAGCTCAGGTAATCCTCTCTCCTTGGCCTTCCAAAGAGCTGGGATTACAGGCTTGAGCCACCGTGCCTGGCCCCAACTTTTTTTTTTTTTTGAGACAGGGTTTCACCCTGTTGCCCAGGTTGGAGTGCAGTGACACAATCACATCACCCTTCATCCTCACTCCTGGGCTCAGGTGATCCTCCTGCCTCAGCCTCCTGAGTAGTTGGGATTACAGGCACATGCTACCACACCCAGTTAATTTTTCTACTTTTTGTAGAGGTAGGGTCTTGCTTTGTTGCTCAGGCTGCTCTCGGACTCCTAGTCTCAGGCAATCCCTCTGCCTCACCTCCCAAAGTGGGATTACAGGCGTGAGCCACTGTGCCCGGCATCCCCCAATTTATAGATGAGAAACTGAAGCCTAGGAAGATGATGCCCCAGACAACACAGCTAATAT
The DNA here is from genome assembly GCA_963574415.1 of Tarsius wallacei. NCBI lineage: Eukaryota > Metazoa > Chordata > Mammalia > Primates > Tarsiidae > Tarsius > Tarsius wallacei. The sequence goes on along the minus strand of CAUYQG010169988.1, from coordinate 32,654 downwards.
TGGGAGGGATGAGGTAAAGCTGCAATCTGGCTTCTCAAACTTTGACGTTCAGACCTGGAGATCTTGTTAAAATCCCAGATTTAATTCTTTAGGGCCTGGGCTGAGCAGGGACCTGAAAGTCTGCATTTCTGACATTTTTCTAAGAAATGCCAATGTTGCTGGTCCAGGATCCACGCTTTGAGTAGCAAAAACCTGGGGGCCCACGGAGTCCCTTCCAGCTCTGAGTCTTTAGTTGTGCCCTTGAAGCCCAGAAGAGAGAGGCTTATATGGTTTGTGGTGGGAAGGAAGAGGGCAGGGCAAGGCCCAGCCTTGTGGGGGCTTCAGGTCTCCCGGTGGTTGACTGGCCTCCAAGCTGGACATAGATACAGCCGTCCCCCTGCCTCCTTTCTCATTTGTCCTCCTCATGCCTCATCCGGTAACCCAGGAGGAGGGGTGTGAGATGCAAGATAGTCGCAACATACACACTCACGCACACTTCCCTTTCCGGAACTGGCAGGTGAGATCTTGCCAGGGGCTAGGGACAGTGCCTCCAGTCATCTCAGCGGCCCAAGACCTTTCTCTAAGGTGTCCATGGAGCGGGAGGGGCGGTGACAGCCTGGAAAGTGGGGACACCTCGATCACAGATTCTGCTGTTTTCTCAAATCGACTCCCCCATCTCTATCCTTACTGTACCTGGTGACCAGAGAGGCCTCCTAATCTGAATCCTGCTTCCCTACCTCTACGCTGCCTTGAGCCATCCCTCTCACTGTTGCCGGCATGGCCTTGTGGAACAAAACATAAGGTCACCCCTTTCTTCAAACTTTCAGTGAAATAACATATTTACATTTAAAAAATCCACCAAGTACCTCATTACCTCATTTTAAACTACTCACCTTCTCTACAGAAAAGAGTTAGCTTACACAGTAGGCCTTACTAACTACTCTTAGGTTCTCAGGCTGGCGCTTATCTGGATTTTGGGGCAGTTCCCACCATTAACTGATATGAGTGGCTCGCTTTGCTCAGACTGTACAAATAACCTGATTTATGCTGAGCACCTGTCTTCCTTCTGAAAGTCTGGAATTTGAGGACATGCAAGGCAGAAGGTGCCTATGTGACCACTCCTGAATTAGTCAGGTTTCTTCAGAGAAACAGAACCAATAGAGAGAGACTAATTGATTTTAAAAACTTGGCTCACATGATTGTGGGAGCCGCAAGTTTGAAATCTGTAGGGCAGATTGGCAGACCGAAGATACAGAGTTGATGTTGTAGTCTTCAGGCCAAATTCTACAGGGCAGGAGGCCAGAAATACAGGCAGGATTTTTATGCTGAAGTGTTGAAAAGAATCTTCTCTTCTTCTTAGGGAAATCTTAGTCTCAACCCTTAAGGCCTTCAACTGATTAGATGAGGCACACCCACATTATGAAGGGTCATCTGCTTTACTTCCAGTCTGCTAATTTAAATGGTAACCACATTTTAAAAATATGTCTACAGCAATATCTAGGCTAGTCCTTTACCAAACAACTGGGCACCGTCATCTAGCAAAGCAGACATATAAAACTAACCATCACAGACTCCCAGTAGAAACCCTGAACCATGAGTCTCTGATGAGTTTCCTTGAATGGCAATGGTTTACATGTGTTGTTACAACTCATTGCTGGGGGAATTAGTGTGTCCTGGGTGATGCCACTGGCAGAGGACTCTGAGGATTCTCAAGAAGGACCATTTCCCTTCACCTGGTTTTCCTCAGACTTCACCCCATGTGCCTCTTCCCTTTGCTAATTTTGCATTGTATCCTTTTGTTGTAATAAATCATAGCTGTGAGTACAACTATGCTGAGTCCTATGGGTCTTCTTAGTGAATCTTCAAAAGTAGCAATGTTCGAAGAGCTTGACTTACCTTTGGAAGCTCAGATCTGTGCCTGACCACCTTCCCCAGTTCCAGTAACTGGCGCCTTATACCCCACATTCCCACCACTCTGAGCTGCCTGATATCTGAGCACCCTATGCTGTCTCATTCTTTCATATCAGAATGCCCTCTTCTCCTTTCTTGGCCTGGCTAACTTCCATGCAACCATCAGGAATTCAGCTTGTTTTGGTCATCCATTGCTGTGGATACCAAAACATAGTAGCTTAAGACAGCAGCAATTTATTGTTTCTCTTATGATTCTGTGTGTTGTCTTGGGCAGTTCTTCTGCTTGGGGTTAACTGGGGTTTTAGGATGGAGAGTTCTTTAGGTCCACAGAGTGGGCAGTTGGTGCTGGCCACCAGCTGTTAACTTAGCTGAGGCTATTGGCCTGAGGTCTAATTCTCCTCCATATGGGTTTCTCAGCATGGCTGACTGAGCTTCCTGAAAACATGGCAGGCCGGGTTCGGTGGCTCAGCCTGTAATCCCAGCGCTTTGGGAGGCCAAGGTGAGTGGATTGCCTGAGCCCATTGGTTCGAGACCCGCCTGGGCAACTTGGCGAGACCGCATCTCTACAATAAATCAAAAATTAGCCAGGTGTGGTAGCGTGCGCCTGTAGTTCCAGCTACTTGGAAGGCTGAGGAGGAAGGATTGCCGGAGCCCAGCAGGTTGAGGCTGAAGTGGCCGGGAGCAGCCACTGCACTCCAGTCTGGGTGACAGAATAAGACTCCAACTCAAAAAAAAAAAAAAAAGAAAAAGAAAACATGGCAGCCAGGTTCCAGGAAGAAGTATTTCAAAAGAGCAAGCCCTAGTGTGCAAGTCCTTTTCAAGCTGCAGCTTGCATAATTCATGCCATGAGTGCTGATGTCCTATTGGCCCAGGCTAGTTACGTGGCCAAACTCAGAATCATCATGAGAGGTGACTATGCAAGAATATGAAGCCTGGGGCGGGGGGCGGGGAGGCATAGTTCATTTGAAGCCAGCAAAGTTGGCTTCAAATCACATAGTTCCAGCCTCCTCTGACCTCCTCAGGCCCCTCCCCTGTGCTGCCTATCACAGCACTTACCACACTAGGTTGAAATAGTTTAATCCTTATGCGTATTTTGCTATATTGTCACTTTTATTTATGGACTGGAGCACCTTTGAGGGCAGGAACTGTATCTAATTCCTCCCAGTATCCCATTCCTGGCTGAGAGTATGTTTGCAGAATGAGTGATTGAATGAGAGCAAAAACTATCATCACCTCCTTCACATTTGCCAAGTTCAAGTCCTGTCCCTACCTCATTTAGACTTAGGAAGTTCGATAGTTGTGAGATGCCAAGTATACAAAGTCCCTGAATTCCTTAAAGCATGACAGCTGGGTCCTGTATCTAGGTCTCTGGCATACGGGAGGCATCTAACAAACATTAATGGAATGAATAAATGAATGACTGGGAGAAAGAACTTTCTAGGCATGTCACTGAAATTTCCCAGCTATAAGTGATCAATGTCTTTCTTTCACATGGTGATTAAGCTGAGCAGAAATCACACGACTCCACAGTCCATAGATGGAACAATTTCATCAGAGTTGCCAACAAGAGAGATTTTCAGTTCTCTCCTTTCCCATTGAGGACCCTTAGGAAGAACAGTTTCCCTTACTGAGCTGTGTCCTAGCGAGCAGTGTGCCTGCGGCAGAAGCATAGGGTACTTCCACGAATGCTCCTCTGCTTCCCAGACTCTCTGGTTCTGAGCAGCAGTGCCTAATATAGGCTCCGTCTCATGCTATAAATAGCCACAGACGCATCTTCAGTGGTAACACACTGGAGTGTGGAAATCCATTGTGAATTAAACTCCTCCCTATTGCAAAATACTGACATCATAAGAGGACACAAGAAGTGAGTCATCCCTGTATAAATATACTTAGATTACATCATTTGCTTTCAAGACTAAAAAAGAAAAAACTTGATGTTCTGTTCCCCTCTGGACAGGCATTTGGGGGCCAAGACTGCCCACCCCTCTGCATGCTAATCCCTTCTTAGCAGCGAGAACAACTTTCTCTTAAGACCACATTCCTCTAGGTTTCATTCTTTGGAAACCTTCATCCTTTGGACTTTAACCAGCTAAAATAAAGGTCTTGAAGAATAAAACTAAGTGAAAAGGCTTTTTTTTATTTATAAAAGTTTTTTTTTTTTCATTTGGAAAGAATTGACAGTATTATTTTCAGCAGGTGGGCTGCCCCTTGATCCGTTCAAAATGAAATTCATCTGGTTCAGGGGCTACCAAGTGATTCTGTTGGCCAAATCTCGCCTGCTCTGCCTGTTCATTTTTCTTTTTTTAACAGCACAGTAGTTTATTTTTAAATTCTGAGCCTCTATGGCTTAGATATAACATGTTCTCCACACTTTTTACCAGTACTTAACGTCTTAGACACAATGATGTCACATGCAGGACCCTGTGAACTCCTGAATTTCCAGTCTCTGAGTTCTGCATCTCTCATTTTAGAAATGGGGAAACAGAGAGTTAGAAAGGATGGCTTCCTTAAGGCTGTGCAGCTAGGAGATGTCAGGGCTAAAAAGCAAGTCTCCAGCTTTCTGGCATAAGACTCCCTCCCTACTGCTCACTGCATCCACACACCGCTTTCTTGTAGCTTTTGCTAAATTAATAAATGTATGTGCAATTTCAGCATATACCACTGAGCAGGCGAGCACTTACTGGGGGTGGGTTTTGTAGTGACAGCACTTTCGCAATGGCAAGTTCTTGTAACCATCCTCTTTCCTTTCAACCCTCTCATTTCTCAGGGCTAGATGAACCTCACTGATGCTGTCATCAGGCAACCCTTCTGTGTGGAAGGAGGATCATTTTCCTACTTCTCATGATCAATCACCGCTTTTTCCTTCTTATCAGATGGCTCTGGTTGGAGATTTTCTCCACTTAAAATCATACAGTAAATGTTTCAGATGGTGCAAATGGGCTTCCCTTTCTTCTGGAAATGTCCTACTTGTTATTTAAGGCTCTGCTCAAATGTTACCGCCAGTGTGAAGCCATCTCCACCTTCATTTACATATTAGTAATATTTCATACCAAATGTGAGGTGGGGGTGTATGCATGTTTGTCCACACCTACTGTGCCTTCACCTCTCCTTACCCATCCTCTTCCTTTCATTTGTGTTTACTAATTGAACCAAGGATTGAAGTTCATAGGAGACTCCTGAAAACAATCTACACCTGCCACTTTTTATTATTATTTTAATTTTTATTATAAAGATGTGGGGTACAATTCAGGGTTAGGTATATAAACATTGATCATGCAGGTACCCTTTTTGATGAGGTATGCCCCTCACTCCCCTAGCAGTTTCCCTCACCGGCCAATCCCACCCTCCTACACCTGCTACATTTCTACCAAAATTGAACAAGGGCTAGATTCTGATTCTCCTTTTTGGGAAGAAAAATAGGTCACCATGCAAAAAGGCCCAAACAGCCTCTCCTGTTGTAGAAAATGCTGTCTAGCACCAGGATGAGAGCTGGCAAGGAGGGGGCGGAAGTAGGGAGAGAGATGAAAAGGCCTGGGAGGCGGCTGGTCTGGACAGCAGTGAGTCAGCAGCAGAGAGGAGGCTACAAAATGCCCTAAATCCCAGTGTTCATCTGAGGGTCGAGCCTCTCTGAACCCAGAGGTGAGTTTAGGACAAATAAGAAGAAATCTTGCCAGTAGGAAGATTAACAAATTTTAGGGGGCTCATGACAGTGGTGACTCTTCAAGGGGACGTGTCGGAAGGAGAAGCCAAGGAGTCATCTGAACTTGTAGACACTTTATAGCAGTGTTGTCCAACAGAAATATAATGCAACCGAAACATGTCATTTAAAATTTTTTAGTTGTCACAGTGGAAAACATAGAAAGAGCCAGGCGCAGTGGTTCATGCCTGTAATCCCAGCAATATGGGAGGCAGAGGCAAGAGGATTGCCTCAGTCCAGGGGTTCGAGACCAGCCTGGGCAACTTGGCAGGACCTTGTCTCTAGAATAAATAAAAAAATTAGCCGAACTTGCTGGCGCACACCTGTAATTCCAGCTACTTGGAAGGCTGAAGCAGAAAGATCACCTGAGCCTAGCAGATTGAGACTGCGGTGGACGTAAGCACGCCACTGTACTCCAACCTGAGTGATAGAGAGACATTTACTTAAAAAAATCCTCATAAAAAGGTGAAATTAATATAATATATTCAGCATATTAAATTTCATATATTTAAAAATACACTCACTATATCCCAAGTATTATTTCAACATGCGATTAATATAAAAATATAAAAATGAACTATTTAATGTGTTTTTCAGTCTAAGTCTTCAGATTCTAGCTCTTATTTTATTGTTGTAGCACACCTCAACTTGGACACAAAATTTTCATGGAAAACAACTTGTGTTTGGATTTCATAAAATTACAAGTGAAAAAAGCAGATTCACGTACCCAGGTTGTTTCAAACACACCATAGAGTTTCCCCAAAACAGAATCAACTATCCATTTTAAAATTTAATTTAATATTAAAAGCCCAGTTCCTCAGAAGCACTAGCGACATTTCAAGTACTTAACAGCCATATGATGGCAGTTTTAGAGAGATCAGGAACAGCCCCACAGCTCATTACCTGTTTCCCTTGGCTGGTCCTGGGCTGGACAGACAGAGGAGGGTCTGATCAGAGTCTGATGCCCACGTTCCTAGGTTGAACAGTCTAGCTATGGTGGTTCTCTTGTGAGCCCAGCCTTGTCCTTCTGAGCCCTGGGTCACACTGGGTCACAACCTCAGGGCAGGGGGGTAGTTTACCTACCGTTGCTCATAGCTGGAGTCCCCAGAAAGCAGCTTGAGAGCTCCTGGGCTATGTAACTCACGCCTGAATGGGCTCCAAGTGGGCCAGATGGGGCTGCCTCAGCTCTTCCATGCAAAATAGTACAGTTAGTTTTAGAAGCTTTCCATTTTTAAAGCTCATTGCATAGAGATGGAAGAGTGACAATTTTCCTAGAGGCTTTAAGCTACTCCTTCAGTTAGAAAAAAGTTAAAAATCAAGGCCAGGCACAGTGACTCACATCTGTAATTCCAACAGTTTGGAAGGCCGAGTTGGGTGGATTGTCTGAGCCCAGGAGTTCGAGAGCAGCCTGGGCAACATAGCAAGACCTCATCTCTACAACACAAGGACAATAAAAATTAGCTGGCATGGTGGTGTGTGCCTGTAGTCCCAGCTGAGATGGAAGAATTGCCTAAGCCCAGGAGGTCAGGGCTGTGGTGAACTGAGATCGAGCCACTGCACTCCAGCCTGGGCGATAGAATGAGACCCTGACCTAAAATAAATACATAAATACAAATCAAATGGCTGTTAGCAATGCCTACTGCATTTTTGGTTCCTAGTGAAGGCTTGCTGGTAAATAAATTATTATTACTTCCAACTACCAGAGTAGCCAACAATGGCATTCTCAACTGAGGGGGAAAAAAAGCAAATGATTTTTGTGGTTAAGGTTGTTTTACATTTCTCTACATTATAATTAGGGAAAAATGAAGTCTACTGCTTTGTGAGCTAGCAAGTTTCCATGGATTTTATTTCTTTTTGCTAATCTCTTTTGAAAGTTACTATTTAACTAGGAAGGAATTTATTTTTTTTTAAAGTATGTATGAAATAGTTATATGTGTGGATAAATATGTGTGTATATATATATACACACACACACACACACACACACACACAAAGAATTTCTAAAGAATGTACTTGTGAAACATTCCTTAGAGTTTTACATCCTGTGAAATATTTTAAAATAAAAATGTAAAATGCACACCTCATCAATAGGGGTGCCTGCATAATGAACATTTTTATACCTGGCCCTGAATTGTACCCCACATCTTTGAAATAAAGAAAAAAAAGTCTGATCCTTCTGGGAATTTCAAAAATAAATAAATAAATAAAATGCATGGTTTTTGACTAAAGTCTTTATTTTTTGTTTTTTAGAAAAAAAGTAAAGATTGCCACAAGGTGGCACCAAAATCTAATAAAAATTCCAGTCTCTGGTCTGGTCTTTGAGGAGTGAGGAGTGATTTATAGGAGACACAGGGCAAAAAAAAAAGACCACATAAATTAGGTTGAAGATTGGAGACAGATTAATATCCTCCTTTTGTCTGAAAGACAATTCTCTCACTGGTGTGGGAATATTATATCATACAATGAGTCTGAGTCTATATGTCAATAAAGTTAATTATTAAAATGATTTGTTCTCACGGAAGAATCAAATTTTATCCTCGCCTTTCAGTGAAAGTGTATTATGAACGGTGAGGAGGCAGGCCGGGTGTGGCAGGTCATGCCTGTAATCCCAGCACTTTGGGAGGCTGAGGCGGGAGGATTGCTTGAGTCCAGGAGTTTGAGACCAGCCTAGACAACAGAGTAAGACCTCGTCCTACCAAAAAAAATCAGAAAATTTGGCCAGGCATGGTGGTATGCACCTGTAATCCAATCTGGGCGACAGAGTGAGACCCTGCACACACAAAAAAAGTAAGGGGGGGAAGCGGGGGGGGGGGAGATTGTACAGCATATCACCTAGTTAGGAAGTTTATCCTGTGAGTGGGGCAGTCTTGAAAGCCACTAGTTTCTGCAGAGTTTATCAAAATATCTTGGACCGCCCCCCAAAAAAAAGATTATCATGAAAAGAAGTTACTGCAGAATACAGACTTTTTTTTCTATTTGTTTACTTTGGCATATTGACCAACTGCATAGTTTTAGAAATTATTGCAATATTGGGATTTGAGCTTGTAACACCTCATATAATATGTCTAGAAATAAGGAAATTCGTGAATTGAATCCCTTTTCCTGATTCTTTGTATTTAAATTTTTTTAAAAACACATGGTACAAAGCTTTAATTGTTTTATATTTTCTTAATATTTAAAGTTTAAGGACATAGCCAAGATTCCCAAGCTATATTAAGACCAAGAAAAGCAATGTTAACAATACAGCTATAAAAAGTTTTGACTAAAAGAAGAAAAATTTGTGTAGATAAGATTTTTCTACAAGCTAACTAAAAAAGAAAAAAAGTTTCCAGCGTGGAGCCCTAACCCAATGGCCAAAAAACCTTTTTACCTGCTAACAGATCAGTTCCTTAGATCTGAAAAATAAAAACAAACAAACAAAAAAGTTGGGTGTTGTAATGCTGTGAATCCAGTGAGAGGGAATGACGGGACTTCCAAGTCGTATGAATGAGATGTTCCCTACAGGTGGGCTCTGGGGTTAGTGACACTACTGTCTTTTTTTTTTTCCTGTTTTTGAATTGGAGTCTCACTCCCTAGCACAGACTGGAGTGCCGTGGCATACTCACAGCCACCGCAGCCTCGACCTGCTGGGCTCCGGCGATCCTTCCGCCTCAGCCTTCCAAGTAGCCGGAACTATAGGCATGCGCTACCATGCTTTGCTGATTTTTTATTTATTGTAGAGATGAGGTCTCATCAAGTTGACCGGGCTGGTCTCAAACCTGCAGGTTCAAGCAATCCAATCGCCTCGGCCTCCCAAAGTGCTGGGATTACAGGCTGAGCCACCGAGCTCGGCCCACTACTGTCTTATTTGGCCTGATAATATCTGTGGAGCCATGTGGAGACCTAGATCTTAACATATGAATCACATATGAACACACTGGGGCTCAGTCACAGCTGGCTGCCTGGGTTTGGTTGGACGGTTGTTAATGGAGTCTGGAGTTGAGGTAAGAAACTTCCAGAAAGTTGCAACTGAGCTCCTGAGCCTTTGGGTTAATTCTCCACAATCATTTACAGATTCTTGTAAATGCATGGTGCTAGGTCTTCAAGACGCTGAGATGAGACAATACTCTGACCCTCCAATAACTCATAGCAAGACTGAGATATATGGCAATAATCTTATTGTGATGTGATGAGTCTCTTCTTTGCTGAAAAACCAACATGCACCCCATTTCCTTTATAATGGATGGATAGAGCCCCAACCTGTTAATACTTTAACCCTCTATGATCTCCCCAACTGGAGTTTCAACATCTTTCTCCATTAAGTGCAGCACAGTAAGCCATTCCCTGCCCCTAGAGTCTGCCCTACTCTTCCCCACCTTTCTGCTTGTGTTCAAGTTGCTCCTTTTTCCTGGGAGATCTTTGAGACTCCCCTTCCCCTTCCCACCTCTTCTGTTCATTGAAATCAGTCGACTTAGCTCCTTCTAGATCAGATCCGCAGGATAGATGAGGTCACTCCTGGTATTTATCAGGAGACCAGAGATCTAAACACTAATTCGCTGGTCCCTACTTGCAAGCGGCCCCTCCCCTCTTTCCCCATCTCAAGCCTTTACCTCTGCTCATGGGGCTTGGGGTGGTTGGACTCTGCTGCATTGTTCATCTCAGTTCTCTGCTTTAACGACCAGGATCAGAATTAATCGTGCAAAGCAGGGCCAAGACTACCTTTCCCTCCCTCAAAGTGGACTAGCCTCGACCTATCCTTTCATTGTCCTAAAGTTCAGCGCTCTTTCCCTTAATCCTCACCTAAGGACCCAAGCTGGGGCTTGGGAAGGGTGGGAGCGGCAGGACTTGGAAGAGCCAGTTGACCATCAGCCTGTCGCCTCCTCCTCGTTCCAAACCTAGGGATGGCATAGGGTGGGGAACAAGTCCACAGGAGAGGCCGCCTCCAAAAAAAAAAAAAAACAAACCCTTCTTGCCTTGGAAACAAAAGTGAGAGAGAGAGAGAGAGAGAGAGAGAGAGAGAGAGAGTGTGTGTGTGTGTGTGTGTGTGTGTGTGTGTCTATTTAAAAACAAAACCACGTTAAAGGGGCCGCCCCTCCCCCACAGGTCCGACCACCCGCCGGGAGTTTGCAAAGAAGAGGGGCAATTCTGAATGCGAGGGCGTCGCCAACGCCCTCACTGAGTGCCACTTGTCTCGGAGCCGCTCGCCCAGACCCCGCGGGTCCCAGGCAGCCAGCTCCCGGGCCCCGCGCGCAGAAGCTGCGGCGAAGGCGGAACCCCGGTGCCGCCAGAGTCCCGCAGCGCCAGCCGCGCCGCAGACTCCCAAGTCACCGCCTCTCCCAGCCCCGCGGCCTGGGCCGTCAATCAAGCCAGCCTGGCCCCGCCTTCGGGCTGCAGCGGGCGGCCAATCGGAGCCAAGCTCCGCAGCGATGAGCTCAGCCGGCTGGCTTCCCATTGGGCGGCTATATTAAGAAAGTGGCCGGACTCTTTAAATAGCGGGCGCTAGGGCCGCAGCCCTCATCTGCCACCGCAGTCTGGCTGTAGTTGCCCGCCCTCCAGTGCTCTTGGCGAGGCCTAGAGGGACCCGGGAGGGAGCTAGGCCGAGTCCACAGCCCGAGCCAGCGTTGCGCACAAAGCTGCAGACCCCGGGCCGGGGCGAGCAGAGGCGGCCGCCGCCCGGGAGCAGCGCGGCGAGACTCACGGCGCACCCTATGCCCCCGCTCCCCCACCGCCCCCGCCGCGGCAGCCGGAGCGCAGCGAGAGGACGCGCCACCGCAGGGCCCGGGTGCAGCTAGCGACCCTCGTCCCCAGCGCGCGGCCGGAGGTGAGCAGTGAGCAGCGAGCGGGACGGCAGCGAGGCGTTCGCGGGCCCCCTCCTGCTGCCCGGGCCCGGCCCGCTCATGGCGGCCATCCGCAAGAAGCTGGTGGTGGTGGGCGACGGCGCGTGTGGCAAGACGTGCCTGCTGATCGTGTTCAGTAAAGACGAGTTCCCCGAGGTGTACGTGCCCACCGTCTTCGAGAACTATGTGGCCGACATCGAGGTGGACGGCAAGCAGGTGGAGCTGGCGCTGTGGGATACGGCGGGCCAGGAGGACTACGACCGCCTGCGGCCGCTCTCCTACCCGGACACCGACGTCATCCTCATGTGCTTCTCGGTGGACAGCCCGGACTCGCTGGAGAACATCCCCGAGAAGTGGGTGCCGGAGGTGAAGCACTTCTGCCCCAACGTGCCCATCATCCTGGTGGCCAACAAGAAAGACCTGCGCAGCGACGAGCACGTCCGCACAGAGCTGGCCCGCATGAAGCAGGAACCCGTGCGCACGGATGACGGCCGCGCCATGGCCGTGCGCATCCAAGCCTACGACTACCTCGAGTGCTCGGCCAAGACCAAGGAGGGCGTGCGCGAGGTCTTCGAGACGGCCACGCGCGCCGCGCTGCAGAAGCGCTACGGCTCCCAGAACGGCTGCATCAACTGCTGCAAGGTGCTATGAGTGCCGCGCCAGCCCCTGCCGGCGCGGCTCCCGGTCCTGGACCCGTCCCCCACGAGCCCGGAGAAGGGGAGACCCGCGCCTCCCACGAACCCCACCGGACTGCCTGGCATCTGTCTGCTGGCGGCTCTGGCTCAAGCGCCAGGAATCGGCGTGGGCACGGGGCGCCCCTTTCCAGTGTCTGTGTGTGTCCAGCTGTGTTGCACAGGCCTGGGCTCCCCGCTGAGTGCCAAGGGTCCCCTGAGCATGCTTTTCTGAAGAGCCGGGCCTCAGAGTGTGTGGCTGTGTGTCTGTTCGACTCCCCTCACCCCGTTTTCACCCCACCCCCGCCTCTGGTCCCCGGGGGGGCGGGATTGGCACGGGAGTGTGACCGCGCCCCATCCGATGTTCGCCCTTCAACTGCGAGCCTGCTAGCCCTTGTCTGTAACATAGACCCCGGGAACTGCGGGAGGGGAGGGCTGGGGAGGACGTGGGATGTTATATAAATACAGATATAATTTTATTTTCGGAGGGAAGATGGTGTTATTTAATGGTGGTGATGGGTGGAGTGACCAAGGCACTGGAACAGCTCTGGCCCAGGCTGGGTCAGGCGCCCATCCAAGCATGAACAGGACTTGGCCATCTTTCCGACCCCTGGGGAAGACATTTGCAACTGACTTGGGGCTGAGAGGACACAGCTTCCAGACACAGCCTCTCCTGCGGGCCAGCCCCCTGCGAAGCCCTCACCAGCCACTGGTGGGAGGAGGGAGGGTGCGCTGTGGGGTGGTTTTTGCCATAAGCGAACTTTGTGCCTGTCCTACAAGTGAAAATTGTTCAGTCCGAGAAACTGATGTTATTTGATTTATTTAAAGGCTAAAACTTGGGTTTTTTAAAAAAGTCTTTGCACAATTGTTTCATTGTTTGACACTTAATGCACTTGTCATTTGCATACGACAGTAGCATTCTGACCACACTTGGACCCTGTAACCTCATCTACTTCTGATGTTTTTAAAAAAAATGATGATGACTTTTAAGAAATAAGGAGAGGGGGGAAAAAGCCCACTATTTTTTGCTTTGTCTTCTTGAAAAAAAAGTGGCAACACTGTTTTGCGATTTTATGTGTGCAGGTTATGCACATGATTTTGATAAAGGGCAGTAACAAGTATTGGGGCCTATTTAAAACTTTTTTTTCCCCACAAGCTATGTGAAGTTTTCTCTGCATCTTTGTCCAGAGAGTAAGCCTGCCCCTCTTTCCTTTCTTCCCCTTCCTTCCTGCCCAGTGGTACTTCTACTAAATTGTTGTCTTGTTTTTTATTTTTTAAATAAACTGACAAATGACAAAGTGGTGAGCTTATGATGTTTACATAAAAGTTCTATAAGCTGTGTATACAGTTTTTTATGTAAAATATTAAAAGACTATGATGATGACATTTATAAAATGGCTCCTGTGATTTAATGTGTGAAAGTATCCTTGTGAATTTGGGAAGAGAGAAGAATTCTAGGGAAGATCCTTTTTTTTTTTTTTTATTGTAGAGATGAGGTCTCATCAGGTTGCCCAGGCTGGTCTCAAACCAGCGAACTCAGGCAATCCACTCACCTCAGCCTCCCAAAGTGCTGGGATTATGGGCTGAGCCACTGACCCTGGCCTACAGCAAGATCCTTTCTTGTCACCAACTCCATTTTCCTTATTAAAGTGAATGTAGTAGATGGGGATGAAATCTCTTTGGGGTGTGTGGGGGTTGGGTGACTAAGGGAGACCAGAGGAAGATGAGTGGGCTACCCAGACTCCCAGTGCAAACACCTTTGTCCTAATGGTGAGGCCAAGGAGTTTGATTTTATCTGTATGTCTTAAAGAACATTTGTGTCAATGTCTATTATGGGGCTTTGCTTATTCTTTGAAACTTGAAAAGTTGTCATTTGTGCATTTAAAACTCTGGTAATCACTGGTGTGGGGCCAGGCTCTTTCTCAGGGAGGCTGTTTACTGGGTTTTTCTTGAGATCATTGAGATTACTCCATGAGATTATAGATATCTTTGGGGCTGCAGCTTCTGAGTGGAAGTGGGGGATAGTTCAGATAAGGAGTTGATTTTCTCTTTTTACTGAACTTTCATCTGAATGTGTCTTGTCTTTTTTTTGTTGTTGTTAGAGTCTTACTCTGTTGCCCAGCTGGAGTGCAGTGGCACACTCATAGCCACCACAGGGTCTACTTTCTAGGCTCCGGCGATCCTTCCACCTCAGTCTTCCAAGTAGCCGGAACTACGCGCGCTACCACGCCCAGCTTATTTTTAATTTATTGTAGAGATAAGGTCTCCCCAAGTTGCCTGGGCTGGTCCCGAACCTGTGTGCTCAGGCAATCCACTCGCCTTGGCCTCCCAAAGTGCTGGGATTACAGGCTGAGCCACCAAGCCCAGCCTGAATGTGTCTCTTTAAGGAACCTGGAATGCTTTATTCTAAGTACAGAGAAGGGCCATACTATGGACAAAACACTGAATGTTTTGGTGGTGGTTATTTAAAGTTGGAGCAGCCACATTTTAAGATTCGATCACGATGAGCTCTAATTGCAGACACCTAGCTTTGCTGCAGTGGTTCTTGGAACCAGACAGGCTGGTTTATACTTGGAGACCACATTACAATCCTGCTGCAGGCATGATGGCTCAAGCCTGCCAGCTCTCTGCAGCTTCCAGGGAAGGCAGCTGATAGTGCCAACCCCCTTCCCCCACTACCTAAGAAGCGTGGTTTCTGTTTTTTGAATCAGCACTTTCTGGGTTTCTAGCACATAGTTGCCATCTTCACCCCCCACCTCCCTCCTTCTTGCATCCAGGGAAAAGACAGAGAAGGCCTCTTCTGAAGTTGTTTGCTTCAAAGCTGGAGGCTTCTGTTTTCTAGTCTTTCCCCAGACTCCGAAGAGCTTTTGTTGAAGGAAGAAAACCTGGTTGGTGGTGACCTTTCACCCACTTAAATGCTGGCAATGACAGGGCCTCATGCTCAGCTGGGCTGGTGCATTGGCCAACAGAGGGGGATTGTTTGGGCTCCCCCAGGAGTGGAGAGAGGTTCTATCTAGACTGGCTTCTTTGACAACTGCCTGGCTCCTTCCTCAGCCCCACTCACCTCCATCCCACAGCCTACTTTTTCATTTTAAAGACAAAACTTCCCATTGACAAATAGAATGTTTATTTGCAGGTTTTACAGCTAGCAAATCCTTTGGTACCAGGGAGTGCAGGACCCTGTAGGGGAAGAGCTCAGGCTTGGGCTGAATGCCGAGGATTCAGCTTTGCAACCAGCCAAGAGCCTGGAGAAAGGGTTTTTTCTGGATTGCTTGGCCTGCTCAAAGCCGCCTGGTACCTATAGCTGTCTGTGTTTTATGTTACGAGGAGACAAACACTCAAATGACGCATGGCAGCCTGAATTATGCTTGTTTTAAAATGCATGGCATTTAATAATCCAGCCGGAACATACTCTTCTTGCTGCATTAGGATCCAACTGGAAAATATAAAGACGGATTGCTGTAGGCTGGAAAATCAATTAGGAAAAAGAGGTAAAACATCTGGTGTTACTCTTAGAATATGAAAATTCATTTTGCACATTTAAAATAAATGTGCCGAGTTCATTTAATTGCCTGTTGAACGGTTTTG
Source organism: Tarsius wallacei (assembly GCA_963574415.1). Classification (NCBI taxonomy): domain Eukaryota; kingdom Metazoa; phylum Chordata; class Mammalia; order Primates; family Tarsiidae; genus Tarsius; species Tarsius wallacei. The sequence continues at coordinate 16,992 of CAUYQG010169988.1, read as the reverse complement.
TGGAAAATAACGGGAAGTTTCATTGAACCCAGGCATTTTAGAGCAAGGGGCATTGTCTTGGGTTCACCTTTAATCTTAATCTTAAATCAATCTGAATTGTATTTCTGGGTTTTTTTTTTCACGTGTGTTTCAGTAGACTTGGAACTGTGGTTTGCAAATTCAAATGTGCATCAGATCACATGGAGGCTGGTTAAAACATGGATTTATGGGCCTAGTCCAAAGATTCTGATCCAGTCGTTCTGTGATAGGGGTTACGTATTTGAATTTCTAACAAAGACCTAAGTGACATTGATGCTGCTGGTTTGGAGAAGCACCGAGAACTACTGGCTTTGAATAAAGGAGAGTCCTTATCAATGCACAGAGGAGGGAGGTGGTTTCCTAAGAAAATAGATTAAATTCTACAGACTTATGGTTGGTATCCTGCAGTCTTTACTTCCTTACCCCAGGAAGAGCAGAGCTTCCAGAGAGCTTTCCTTCTAAGGTAAACCACACATAGCCCCTATCTTCTCTTCCTCATATTTTTGTGCAAAAAGGTGCTTAATTTCCTTTTAGAGATTTATTTCTGCCATTTGTGAATTCAGAATGCAACAGCACTCTAATTCAATCAGCACTGGTAACTACTTTTTGAGCTCTGATGAGGTGGGTATACAAAAGCAATAAGACACAGTCCTCACCCTCCAGGAGTTCGTTCACAGCCTGGTGGACCAGACGGTTGCAGGAAGGCATCCACCAAGATCTGGAATAGAATATGCTGTAATGGAGGCATCGGGCAAGGGCACAACAGGATCTCAAGGCAGAGGTACCTACATTTGCCTGGGACACCATGGAAGGTATCATGGAGGAGGAGGCATTTGAATTCAGTTTTTTTTTTTTTTAAGAAATAGGTCTTGACATATTGCCCAGGCTGGTCTCGAACTCCTGCCTCAAGTGATCCTTTCTTCTCGGCCTCCCAAAATGTTTGTATTACAGGCATGAGCTACTGCACCAGGCTTGAGCTGAATCTTAAAGCAGGAGGAGTGATGTATAGATGGAAGAAATCTTGGGGCAGGGAGGGGGATAATTGGGCCATTAGCACACCAATGATCCGTACAGCTTCTTTATGTCACTGTGGGGCTTAGCCTCTGGGGAATAAAGCTCTTTTGGGTGAGAACTGCTTTCAACTTTTAGTCCCTTTAGCATACATTTCTTTAGTCAAGAAAAATGGTATTACCCAGTCAAGCAAAACAGCCTCTCCCCTTTCCTCCTTGTCCACAACACAGAGAACATCTATCTGGCAGTCCAAGAGAGAAGGTTGGTGATGAAGGTTTCATTGTTTCCTCTGTGCCTTCCAGGGGTGAGGTGCAGATAGGAGGGCTAGCTTTGTGATCACTGTGCTCTAGAGAAACATCCACCCTGGCTTCAAGGAGGCTATGAGACTGCAAAGGAACCTTGTACCCCAGTTTGTTGGGTCCTTAACCACTTTACCTGGTTCATTTTCTGATTGGAGGGAGAACCTGGGCTCTCAGACTACCCCCAACTCTCAGCAGCCCCTTTTCTGGCCTGGGAGGTAAAAGTCTGGAGAACCCTAGTTCATTCCTTCCTGTTTATTCTTTCAGTCAACAAATATTTGTTGTTGACTAAAAGGCTCTGGGCATAGCGCTATGTTAAGAGCTTGGGATACAGTAGATAGACAGGCATTGTCCTTCCCCTCTTTGAAGCTTCAATCAAGTAGTGTGCCTCAACAAGTAATAATAATAATGATGATAGCTAAGATCTATTGACTGTGCACCAAGCACTGTCCTAAGCTCTTTACTTGTATTTCTTTATTTTGTCTTAGTATTAGTTATCCATTGCTGAATAACAAATTATTCCAAAACTCAGTGGCTTAGAACAAAATGTGTTGCCTCACAGTTTTTGTGAGTCAGAAATTCAGGCACAGTTGAGCTAGGTCTTCTGGCTCAGGGTCTCTCATAAAGCTGTAATCAGGTGTTGGCTGGGACTGGGTTTACCTCAAGGCTTAAGTGGAGGAAGAATCTGCTCCTAAGCCCACTCATGTGCCTGCTGGCAAGATTCAGTTCCTCACTTGCTAAGGCTGCCCTCAGTTCCTTTCTGTGTGGGTGTCTCTGCAGAGCAGCTCAAAACATGGCGGCTTGCTTCATCTGAGTGAGCAAATGGGAAGGACCGGAGAGAGAATGCAAGCAAGATAGAAGTCAACCTTTTGTAACTTAATCTTGGAAGTGACGTCCCACCACTTTGGTGTATTTTACTTATTTGAAGCAAGTAAGTGGGTCTAGCCCACACTCAATAAAAGGGGATTACACAAGAGCATGACTACCAGAAAATGGGATAATTGAGAACCATTTTAGAAGCAACTGACCACAATATCTGTAACAACTCTAAGGCAAGAACCATCACCTTCCTCATTTTACTGGTGAAAAAACTGAGCCACAGAGAAATTAAGCAACTTGCTCATGGTCACAAAAAACAAAACAGAAGTGAACGCAGGTAGTCTGGATCCAGAACAATAATCCTATGTATATGGTAAGATTATGATTTGAGAATGATCATCCTGACTGCAGTGTGGAGGATGAATTGGAGGAGAGAATCCAGAAGCAGGAAGACCAGTGAGGAAAGCATTATCCTGGTCTGGATAGAGATAAGGGGGCCTGAACCAAGGCATGGATATGGAGGGAGAGGTGGCAGATTAGAAAGACATTTAGGAGGCAGAAGATGTGGGAATCTGAGTGGGAGGCACCATGATGACCCCCAAGATTCTGGCCTGGGTGACTTTGAGGATGTGGATGCCATTATTTAAGGTAAGAATAAGCAGAAGATGAGCAGATTTGGGGGTAGGGGAGGGCAAGAGGACCTACTGAGTTTGCTTTTATAGACTGATATCTTTGTAAATAGGCACCACCCTTCTCAAACTCCTCCCCTACCCTCCCACATCACAATCTGTGTCCTTTCTCTACAGAGTTTGACTGAGTCCTGTTCAGCATGCAGAAGGGCCACAATCTATATGAATGAGAGAAACCTCCTTGAAGGGAGGGAACTTTATCAGATCAACTTTCCTAGGTAGGAGCAAATCCTGGGGTAGGAACTGTGGTCTTAAAAAGCAGACCTGCTGGGCTTGGTGGCTCAGCCTGTAATCCCACGCTTTGGGAGGCTGAGGTGAGTAGATTGCCTGAGCCCACAGGTTCGAGACCCGTCTGGGCAACTTGGTGAGACCTCATCTTTACAATAAATCAAAAAATTAGCTGGGTGTGGTAGTGCGCGCCTGTAGTTCCAGCTACCTGGAAGGCTGAGGCGGAAGGATCACTGGAGCCCAGCAGGTCAAGGCTATGGTGGCCATGAGTATGCCACTGCCCTCCAGCCTGGGTGACAGAATGAGATTCCAACTCAAAAAAAAAAAAAGAAGCAGACCTTAGCAGAGAAAGGGGGCTTCTTCCCTTCTCTGAGAACACACTCTAGATGTGCTGAAGGTATTGCTTAAGTGGTGATGGGATAGGGAGAGGTGGTGACTTATGCCCTACATGGGTGTCCAGGGTGGGCAGAGAGATTGTATGAGGACTGTCCAAGCCAGTGGACTCTAGAAGATACCATATCCAATAGCCAACTGTAAGTTATGCCTGGTGGATAATTATTTAACTTTTCAAGGAAGCTTCAATAAAGTTTTGCCAAATATTCTAGCTTGGCTTCAGTGTTGCTGTGGGGATTTAAAGAAGGTTATTATTTAGGACTAGGCAGGTGGGAAGGGGAAGCAGTGCCCCTGAGGGTTTCCACCTTGGTAGTTTCAGCCAGCATCAGGGCGAGTATTCCCAGGAGAAAGGCATTTGGGGATAAGTGTCTTGGTTGTGTTATTCAACCATCTTCTTTACAAGGAGATTGTCTTCTACATTGCTAACTACTAGTCAGCATGCCTACGTGACATTGGCCCAGTTGGATGGATTTCCAGGGAGCAGTCAGAGTATAGGTGGTAACTGAAGCCTTGGAGAAGGGAGAGGTGATCCGGGAAGAGGAAGTGGAATGAAGGGACTGTAAGCTAGATCATAAGCTCCACAACAAGTGTAAGCCCATGTCTACTCATGTACTGCTGTGTCCCTAATGTGCAATACAGTGCTTGACATATACTAGGATCTCAAATAGTAGTTGAGTGAATGAGTTAATTAAAGCAAGGACAGAAATCTAGGGAGCACTAACTTCTAAGAGACCCGAGGAAGTGACAACATTTGGGACAGCTGCTGTGGGCAGAGAGGAAGATGAGTTAAAAAGTGGCTAGGCTATGTGTCCTGGGAAGTTAAAAAAGTCCTCCTTTAAGGCCAGGCTTTGGGCACTGACAACACCATCAGATGAAAGGCCTGCCCTGAACCCCACCCTACAGTGTGCTCTGCCTAACAAGGTCCCTGGGGAAATACTCCCAGTGGTCCTAGGAGAAGCAGGTAGCAAGAGTACATTTCCAGGGCTGCAGGCCACCCTCTGCAGGACCACCTGGGTGACTGGATGTGCTCAGCTGCCGTTACCTTGGGCTGAGCTTCAAGTGTTGGAGGAAGCTGGACAGCTTTGGATCCTGGGTTGAAAAACTGGCCCATGTTTTTCATTTTAGGAATTATGATCTGGACGTGCAATTCCAAAAGCTATGAGAGCAGGCTGTGGGCTTTTATGACTCTGTGTGTTCTCTACCCTCTGGCTGTCACTTGGAGTTATTTTTCTTCTCCCTTCAATCCTGAAAAGGGAAGAAACAAATGTTACAAGAAGCAGTTTCTCATCACTCTGTTAGTGATTGATTCCATTTAATTCCAGAGCTTGTTTTGACCTTTGGATAAACAATTGAAACTTTCTGGAGGCACCTAAAAGGAGAGCAAGAATGCATTTGCCATTTAATGGTAGAAAAATTTTAAATGGGACTCTGACAGTATAAAAAATAGTATTTATATGAGTGCTAAAAAAAAAAAATCACTTGTAAAATATACACTCTTCAGTAATGGCCAAATATGGGAAACTCTGATATTTGGTCGCATAACCAGGCCAGCTCTGTAAATGGGAAGATCCATCTCCCCCTTCATTTAGGCTGACCAATCCTGTGGCTACAAATTTCCTCCAAGGATGTCTAGAATTGTAGGCCAAATGGAGACCCAGACTAAATGCATAAGCTAACACCAACTTAAATTAGCCAGCCTGGGTTCTCTGAGATGGGTTTAGCTGTGCCAAGGGAGAATTGTTCAAAGTTTTAACATTGTGGGTAATGGTAGAAATTATACATTGTATAGTTAGTTGGTTGTGTGCCAAATCTGAAAGAACAAGTAGAGGTGAAATTCTCTCAAAGGGAAAAAGTATTAATCAGGCTTAGAAAGGTAAGACTCTTCTAGCAGGCTGATATGATCTGATCACTTTTCATGACATAGTGACCAAATGGGGAGCAGACTCACAGGTAAACTAAGAGAATTCAGAATGCCCAGCACCACTGTGTGGGGGGTGCAGAGAAGGGCTGGATGCAGCAGCAGCTGGGACCACAGACCCACCCTGGGCACCCTTCCATCTTCAGCTGCATGTCGGAAGAGATCAAAGTTCATGGAATTTGCTGGGGACCTCAAGAAAGAGGGGTAGGAGTGAAGTCCCCTCCCTGTCATATTACCCATCCCATTGTATTATTTAATCTCCTTCTGCTACAGGACAGGTAGAGTGGTTTAGTGGGAAAATCAAGGATCACAGGCAGAAACCCCAGCTCTGTTTATCACTATCTGCACATTCTTGGGCCAATTACTTCTACTGCCTCAGGTTCTTTATTTGAAAAATAATTTTGAAGATTAAGCAAGATCAAACCAAGTACTCGGCACAGTGCCCAGCTCATTCTAAGTCCTCAATAAATCTTGATTACCTTCCCTCGAGTGGATTCATCTTAGCACCTTAAGCACGGAGTAGAAGTGGAATAAATTTTGTTGAATGCCTGAGTGTATAGTAACAACAACTCTCTTGTTTATTGAGGACTTTTTCAACTGTAAGCTCCTCAGGGCATCGTATCGTACTCAGTTTTGCAACTTCAACGTCTAGCTCAGAGGCTGGCACGTGGTAGGTGCTTGGTAACTACTAAGCTGTTGAATAATTGCTTGAGTTCAGAGAGCCCATGATCAACTGGAGAGTCTGAGAATTGCCTAGGATGGATTTGGCAGGTGAGTTTACCCAGGGAAGAAGTGCCCACCCTTCAGGTCCCAGAGGAAGCAGTAGCAGAAGTGGAGTCCCTTGGGTGTTAATGGGAAAGTTCCAGGGGCCTAAGGACCAGCAGGCTTTCTTCCTAGGAGTATGGTGCTCATGTGTCCTCAGCAGAGGCTAATCTGGCACCATACCAGTCTGTTGATCCAATGACTCACATTGTGGAGCAGGCTGCCCAGGCCACAAATCCACAGAGAGCCTGCCCAGCCTCACCTTGCTGATGTAGCCACAGATGGAGCATCTGTAACTTGTCCAGGTGAAGCAAATGCCAGGAAAAAAGCTGACCAACCATAAGTGATCAAGAAACGTCTGCTAAAAAGATCCAGCCATGGGGCTGGGCTTGGTGGCTCAGCCTGTAATCCCAGCCCTTTGAGAGGCTGAGGCAAGGAGATTGCCTGAGCCTACAGGTTCAACACCAGCCTGGGCAACTTGGGTGAGACCTTGTCTCTACAATAAATAAAAAATTAGCCGGGTGTGGTAGAGTGCGCCTATAGTTCTGGCTACTTGGAAGATGGAGGTGGAAGGATTGCCAGAGCCCCGCAGGTCGAGTCTGCAGTGGTTGTAAATGTGCCATTGCACTCCAGCCTGGGTTATGGAATGAGACTCCAACTCAATAAAATAAAATAAAATAAAAAGATCAAGTCATGGCTGGGCATGGTGGTTCATGCCAGTAATCCTAGCACTTTGGGAGGCTGAGGTGGGAGAATTGCTTGAGCCCAGGAGTTCAAGACCAGCGTGGGCAACATAGCAAGACCTTGTCTTTCCAAAAAATATCTAAAAATTAGCCAGGTGTGGTGGTGCTTGCCTGTAGTCCCAGCTACTGCGGAGGCTAAGGTGGAAGGATTGCCAGAGCCCAAGAGGCTGAGCTGTGGTGAGCCATGACTGTACCACTGCACTCCAGTTTGGGTGATAGAGTGAGACCCCCAACTCAAAAAAAAAAAAATTCCAGCCATTAGTCCTGTGTGTAAGACTCACGTTTATTAGGCCCAGGACTTATTGTAATCCGAGAAAGCAAATCCCTGCCTCTCATGCAGCTCAGCAAAACCATCAGACTTCCATGAAATCGAAAAACAAAGTGAAGAGACTTCATCTGATCACAGCGCCTGCGAGAGTAAGAACCCAGAGCTCTGTTTCTGCAGTTTACCAAATGTGCTGCAAGTGAGCTGGTAATCACTTTAAGTCTGGGCAAACTGGTTTTCCTGGCACGGAGGTAGAAGCCAAGCTTAATTAGACTGCAGGATTAGACTGGAGGAGAGGCCTTTGTTCAGGGTGGCCTCCAACTTTTTTTTTTTAAACTTTCTTGTTAAATAAGAACAAAAATTATATCGTCAGGACAGAAGCACAGGGCAGGGGTGTGATGTAGAAATTCTCATTCAAGGTAGATCCTTCTATGTTCACCCTCCTCACATTTCAGCTTTTTTAGGAAGTTGACCTTGAACTTGATTTCCTGTTAATGCTTGACCTTGACAGGACCTGAGCAGGGTCTTTTGGAGGGCAGGCTGCTGAATGAAGACTTGGCTGTTCCAGTCTTACTTTGGCAGTTTTTTCCTCTAGTGACTTAGAAATAGATGTCTGAATGACTCAATGGTGCCAAATTCCAAGTTTTGAGGCAAATGTTTTGACTCAATGGTGCCAAATTCCAAGTTTTGAGGGAAATTAGGGCCAAATGTTAGAGTCTCTGGTGACCCCAGATGTTGGAGTCTCTGGAGTCTCTGGAGTCTCTGGCCTGGTGATCTCTAGGCCTGGGGAGGACATGCTCTGGCAGTCAGTGGCAGAAGATAAGGTCAGTTGGTCACTTGGCTCACCTTGTTTGGAAGCAGCAAGTCTGATTTCAGAGCTTGGACTGGAAACAAGCATCTGGGATGGATCCCTGAGCTGGCTTCTGACTCATCCACTTTAAATCATACTAAGATTGGACAGGCCTCTCCTTCATCATGAGGCCAAGAGTTAAAATGCCATCTGAGTTCAAGAAAGCTGGTGTGAGCTGGACCTGGACTTGCTTCCTGGAGTGAAGGTGGCAGTGGACTAGCCTGGCAATCCTAGCGACCCAGGAATGGAGTGCTTGTGGCCACCAAGAAGGGGTTCAGACCCTATTGAAAAAGACACTTTTGGCTCCCTCTCAAGAGCAGACAGGACTACATGTCTACATATGGGATTTAATCCAGCTTCAATTGGGAGCCCTGGGGCCCTGGTCATTAGTTTGCTTCTGGCTACCTGTCACCAGTCCTGTGATTTGCCCAGGTGTGTATAGCTGGTGCAGGGTGAAAGGCTTAATGGTAGGCAGGTGTATGATGGGAGCAGCAGAGTGGGCTCAGGGCTCAAAACTGAGGACACCTGAGTGCTTTTCCCCAAGCAGGGGCCAGGGCTTGCTCTTGGGGATGCCTCTCGCCTCTTCTTGAACATAGTCTTTGTGACTTCAAAAGATAAAGCCCACCTTGGTCAGCTCATCCTCCTGGACCTCTGCTGCTCTGGACCCACAGCTGTGGGAAGAGGAAGGTGTGAAGGCACACCCTCCCTCACATGCTTCCTAAAATGAAGGTCTATCTCTCCCTTCCCTGTCTTCATTAGCCCTTCATATCAAAGTTAGCTGGGGACACGTGCTTCGGAAAATACCTGTGGCTGCCTGGTCAATTCCATACATATGGGCTTGCACACCTGCTATGTAGCAGGTTCACCTGTGTGACCAGGGCTGGGGGACAGAAAAGCCTCCAGCTAAACTCCCTGTCCCTGGGAGCTCTTCGTGGCAATGCCTCTCTCAATGTCTGGGGGTGTTGGTAAACAGAACAGAAGGTAGGGCTGCCGTACTTGGAATTCTCCAGTATTTTTTTCTTGGGAATACACATTGTATTTAAAAGGCAGTAGTCTCTCTATTTCTTGTAGATGGTGGCTGCTTCTCTGGGCCTTTTGAGCCCAAGTGGGGTGTTGCTACTTCAGGCCTTGGAGTAAATATCACTTCCTATGGAAAGCCTTCCCTTGACCCCTCAAGGCTGCATTGGAGAAACCAGTGTCCTGTGTGCTCTTGAGCACCTTGATTTATATTTCTTTATAATATTTCAGAAGCTACCCATTGGACTCAGCTCCTGAAGGCAAAGACCGTCCAGCATGTTGGGCTTCATCTTGAAAGGACAAACAGTGGGCATTTGATGAATGAGTGAGTTGATCAGTGAAGTCTGTATGGGCCTTGAGAGCAAAGTTGTCAAGGGAAGTTCAAAAAGCAGGTTTTAACTCAAAAGAAGGAAGAGCATGATCACAATCAGAACATTCTAAAAGGTCATGAGTCAAAGGTCATGAGCTAGGATTGCCTGAGCCCTTGGGTTCGAGACCAGCCTGGGCAACTTGGTGAGACCTCATCTCTACAATAAATCAAGAAAAATTAGCTGGGCATGATGGCACATGCCTATAGTTACAGCTACTTGGAAGGCTGAGGCGGAAGGATCGCCTGAGCCCAGTAGGTCGAGACTGTGATGGCCGTGAGCGTGCCACTGCCCTCCAACCTGGGTGACACAGTGAGACTCTAACTCAGAAAAAAAAAAGAAGTCATAAGCTCCTTGTCATTGAGCTTGTTCATGTCACAGCTGGATGACCCCAGTCCCAGAGGTTGTGGAGAGAATTCAAGAATCAGATCGCAGGGTTCTCAAGGCAAGACCTACTGGAGTTCTTCCCAGGTGCTGAAGAAAACAGACCCTTCTGCGAAAGAAGGTGGGAGACCTGGAGCTAGCTAGGGAGCATTCCTTGGAGGGGGCACTGCAAAGAGATGGGCTGTGATTGGCCCCACCAAGATTGCAAAGCAGAGCTCAAATATCGTCTGCCTTTCCTGATCTCCTCTATCTCCCTCTTCTGCTCAAAATACATTGCTTCCTCCTTTGTTACCATCCATCCCTCTTTAGTATAGTCATTGATGAATTACATGTCTCCCACCTAAAATGTGACCTACTGGAGTACAGGGACTGTGTCTTTTTTTTTGAGTTGGAGTCTCACTCTGTCACCCAGACTGGAGTGCAGTGGCCGCTCCTGGCCACTGCAGCCTCTACCTGCTGGGCTCCGGCGATCCTTCTGCCTCAGCCTTCCAAGTAGCTGGAACTACAGGCGCGTGCTACCACGCCCGGCTAATTTTTGATTTATTGTAGAGATGAGGTCTTGCCAAATTGCCCAGGTGGGTCTCGAACCCACAGGCTCAGGCAATCCACTCACCTCAGCCTCCCAAAGTGTTGGGATTACAGGCTGAGCCACCAAGCCCAGTTGGGACTGTGTCTTATAATTAGTTGCATCCCCAGTGTCTAGGCCTGGGCCTGGCACAGAAGCCCTGTAAACATTTGTTGAACAATGGACTCAATGAGGGCCTTTCCTGGAAGATAAAGAGCTTAGGACCCTGCTGTGGAGGCAAAGATAACATGTGTGAACACAATTCAAAGAACAGTTTAGTATTAAACTCTATGATTCTCTGGGGATGAGGTTGATTCATTAAGAAGCTCAGAGTCTGCTGGCCTGCAAGCTGTCTAGGAAAGGTTTTGGGAAGAGACTGAAGCCAGATGATTCCCCCTCTGCTAGAAGGCAAGCGCCACGTGGACATGGCCTTTGTCCACTGTGACATTCAAGTGGCTTGAATAGTGCCTGGCATGAGGCAGTTACTCCATAAATATTTGTGGGATGGAAGTACTTCAGTTATTGTAGTTTTTGGTTTTGTTTTGTTTTTTTGAGAGGTCTTACTCTGTTGCCCAGACTGGAGTGCAGTGGCGCGATTACGGCTCACCACAGCCTCGAACTCCTGGGCTCAGGAAATTCTTCCATTTCAGCCTCCCAAGTAGCTAGAACTACAGGTGAGTGCCACAACACCTGGCTAATTTTTTGATTTTTTTTTTTTTGTAGCGATGGAGTCTTGCTATATTGCCAGACTGGTCTCACACTCCTGGGCTCAAGGAATCTTCCCACCTTGGCCTCCCAAAGTGCTGGGATTATAGGCATGAGCCACCACACCCAGCCTGTAGTTTGTTTTTTTAAAATCAGAGTAGAAATGGTGTTTATGATTAACTTGTCCTGAAACCATTAAGGCTAACTCCAATGGGAAGGACTTACACAAAATCCTTTTGGACAGGTTTGGCTTTGGAGGCACGTGCTCAGTGGGGCCCTGTGCTTGGTTTAACTTGATGTTGTTGCCATCTTGAAATTATTTTTTTTTTAATTTTTTAATATTTTGAGTTGGAGTCTCACTTTGTTGCCCAGGCTGCAGTGCAGTGGCACACTCACAGCCACCCCTGCTGGGCTCCGGTGATCCTTTCATCTCAGCCTTCCAAGTAGCCAGAACTACAGGCGCGTACTAACACTTCCAGCTAACTTTTGATTTATTGTAGAGACAAGGTCTCGCCAAGTTGCCTGGGCTGGTCTTGAACCTGCGGGCTCAGGCAATCCACTTGCCTGGGCCTCCCAAAGTGCTAAGATTACAGGCTGAGCCACCGAGCCCCGCCCTTTTAAAAATTTTTGAACAAGGAGCATCACATTTTTATTTTGTACTGGGTCAGCAAGTTATGCAGCTGGTTCTACCCACAGAAGTGGGTACTGTCAATCCGTGGTATGAGATGGCAGAAGCAAGGAAGAACCTTTGGCTCTGGTCAGCCACCTGGCAAACTGACTTGCCGTGTAGAGCTGTGGACAGCTCACAGGGGCTCCTGGGCAGCCATTCAGAATCTGTGGTGCTCTTCCCCTCTTCTGCCTGGCCCTGATCTGCAGCTGCTTCTGTTACTGAGCTCCCCTTGACCTGAAGTGACCTCAGGGAGTAGTGAGGGGTCACTGCCAGTGACCTCCCTCCTCTTGTCTCTGCTGTGCTGCCATCACTGACATGGGGATTGCCCTCTCCCTTCCAGTGGCATATTTCATAAATAGTGGCCTTGCAAGTGTGGTTCTCACAGGGACCTTCTACCTGCCTTTTCAAGGAACTTGGGATATTTCCCTGACTTGGTTAGAGCACATTCAGTGCCCACCCACCAGAGTACCCTTTGCTGATGCCAGTTATTTTCCAGCTTTTTAGGGTTAAACCTAAAACTCAAGGATTCTTCTACCTCAGAATGTGTTTATCAACAACTAGAGCATCTTCTCAGGGTGAAGGTGATTTTTTCTCTCTCTCTATGGTAAGAGAACCTTGATCTTGGTGGGCTGGGGCCCTCCTGCAGTACCCAAAGCCCTGTTTATTTCTCTTAGGGAGACCACTGAGTTCTCAGGCCTATGGGGTCCCTCGTGCCAGAGATTCACAGGGAAGCATCTTTGCATTCCAGGGATCTGTACTCACCATATGTCTGCCAGGAAGGGCTGACTTTTGGTAGAGTCACACTCACTCCTGAGTAAAGGACCTCCCTCTGCCCCCATAATGCAACAGAATGTGGCTGGGCTTTGGGACGGGGACCCTGAAAACCATATCCAGCCTGCGCAGCCCTTGCTGGTCACTATTTATTGCTGCTCTGGAGTGAGCCCAGGATGGAGGCAGTAGGCTTCAAACTCTCTCTCTATTATTTTTTTTTGGGGGGGGGTCAGTGTCTCACTCTGTCACCCAGGCAGGAGTGCAGTGGCACACTCATGGCCACCCCAGCATTGATCTGGCTCAGGTGATCGTTCCGCCTCAGGCTTCCAAGTAGCCAGAACTATAGGCATGCGCTACCATGCCCAGCTGATTTTTTATTTATTGTAGAGATGAGGTCTTACCAGGTTGCCCAGGCTGGTCTCAAACCCGCGGGCTCAGGCAATCCACCCGCCTCGGTCTCCCAAAGTGCTGGAATTATAGGCTGAGCCACTGAGCCCAGCCCAAACTCTCTTTGAAAGACTGCTCCATCAATGTTTCCAATAAGCAGTCATGTATCCCTAGACTATTCTTCTCTGAACTCTTTGGGCTGAGGTCAAATCTCACTCACAGGACAAATGCATTTCGGAATTTTAAAGGTGGCCCATAATAGTTCCTAACCTATGCTACTGCTTCTTGAAAAACTAAAAATGGGTATTCAAATTAATGGATAGACAACAAAGACTGGGAAGGGAGATTTTTTACAATTTCAAAGTCAATATCATTTTTAGAATTGATTTTTTTTCTGTAAGATGTTATTAATTTTAATTTTCATGCCAGAAGTGGGAGAGACAATCCAAGGTCATTCAGTCCAACTCCCTCATTTTATTTTATTTTATTTTATTTTATTTTATTTTTTGAGTTGGAGTCTCACTCTGTCGCCTAGACTGGAGTGCAGTGGCCGCTCCCGGCCACCGCAGCCTCAACCTGCTGGGCTCCGGCGATCCTTCCGCCTCAGCCTTCCAAATAGCTGGAACTATAGGCACGTGCTACCACGCCCGGCTAATTTTTTGATTTATTGTAGAGATGAGGTCTTGCTTGCCCATGCGGGTCTTGAACCCGCGGGCCCAGGCAATCCACTCACCTCAGCCTCCCAAAGGCACGGGATTACAGGCTGAGCCACCGAGCCCGGCTCAACTCCCTCATTTTAAAGATGAAAAACTAAGGCCCACTGAGGCTGGATGACTGCCCAAGGTCACATGATTCATAAGGAGCCGGATTGAGAACCCAGGCCATCTTCCTCCTACGCCCCTGCTCTCGCTGTAACATAAAGGTCTTCAGATACTTTAGTTGTTAAGTAAACATTCACTCAGATTGAAGATCTGAGGAGTAACTAGAATAGGGCACAGCACGTTTTCAGGACACAGTATAACCTCAGGAGATTCTCTGAGTTTTTTTTTTTTAGTTAGTCTCACTCTGTTGCCCAGGCTAGAGTGCAGTGGCATGCTCACGGCCACCGCATCCTCGACCTGCTGGGCTCAGGTGATACTTCCATCTCAGTCTTCCAAGTAGCTGGAAACACAGGCGTGTGCCACCATGCCCCGCTAATTTTTTATGATTTATTGTAGAGGCGAGGTCTCGCCATGTTGCTCAGGCTGGTCTCGAACCCCTGAACTCGGGCAATCCTCTCACCTCTGCCTCCCAAAGTGCTGGGATTACAGGAGTGAGCCACTGAACCTGGCTTCTATGAGTTTTTGTCCTTGATTGTATTATTCATTCATTCCCACTTCTTTGAGCCACTACCTTATGCTAGACCTAGTGCTCAGAACTAGGAATTCCAGTAGAATCAGATGGTAAGTTGTGTCCTCAAAGGCTAGAAGTGTGTGTATGTGTGTGTATGTGTGCGTCCTGAACAAGGAGTTCCCTTTGTAGTGTTCTTTGTAAGAGATCACTTTACCTTAACTTCAACACCTTCAGTTAGGAATCCTCTTTGAGAGCTCTGCTCCCGTGACTTTGGAAGTCCTGAAGAGTTAAGAGTTCCAGCATCCCATCAGGAAGCGGGTATCTTCCTCTGCTTTATTTCAAGCCAGGGATGGTGGCTGGTTCACTGAAACTGAATACACTGTCTCACTGGTTGATGGGGGCATCTAAGCAAACGATCAGATCTTAACATGTAAACACACACACACACACACACACACACACTCATGCAGAACCAGTCCTAGGAGCACAGAATATTAGTTCTGAATTATATAATCCTTATTTGTTAGATGAGAAAATTGAGACCTGGATCGATTTAACCACTTGCTTAACTAGCTAATCCAGATTATGAGTGAATTCTTTAAACCATTTTTAGTTCATTCATTTAGCTCAGAACTGAAACATGAGAAGGGGTTTCCCTTAGAAATGACTTCATCTGAAATGCCACTGCTCCTAAGATAAGACATCTCAGAAAGGTGTCAAGGTGGCTGTGGTCTCATTATTCCTTCACAGAATTCATGCAGTCATGTCTATTATGGAGGATCCCAAGTGACTCGGAGTCAAAACCAACCATTCCAAACGCCAGTTTCTCCCTCTGCCAAAGGGCTATGATGCTGGGGCTGAGCCAGGTAGATCCCCGCTGTTCTCGTTCCCAGCCCAAGGAGCCCCGATGAGCCTGCAGGGTAGTGGAAAGGATGAAGGGTATGTTCAAAGCCCTTGGCCCACAAGATGTTTTGGTTTAAGCATGAGATTATTTTTCTCCCTTCAAAGCCCAAGATAAAAGGATAAAAGCTGCTCTGGAATGCCCTGCAGGGGCATGAGGCTTTGATGCTGCTGGGAAGGCTGGGACCCTCCCTCGCTCTCTAACTCAGCCCATCTATAGACTCAAAACCAAGGCCTTCTTGAGTAGTACTGAGCTCAGTGTCCCACTGATGGGTACTTTGCACAATACCTCTGCTAGGGGCCGTTCAGCCCCTGCTTCCACCTCTCCAAGGACAGGACATGCACTCCCTTGTTGAGAGCACCATTTCCAGCCTTAGATGGGGCTGCCTTCTTGTAGGGAAAGGCCACCTTCCTGTCTTCTCAAACTATGGGCCCCTGCTCTCTGCCGACTGTGGAAGTTTGAGTCTAAGTCTGCTAGGCTCCAGGCCAGCCATCCTCAGGTAAGCTGTTGGCCATCTTTGCCAGACCTGGTTGTGAAGCTCTTACCCTCCTCTACCCAGTGTGGATCCTGGAAAAATGAGCTCCAGAACTGGAAAACCAAGACTCCAAAGCCCCAGTTGCAGACTGACCAAAGCAGAGCTAAATAGGGCTACCGTCCCCCTGGCCTCAGGGGCTTCTCAACAACATGCATGTTTGGGAATTCTTACCTACTGCCTTGGAAGCTCTACCATGCATGTCTTCTTACCCCAGAGTCTTGCTGAGTCAACCCAACACTGGTCTCTGCCTTCTTCCTCTTTGAATCCGTCCATCTTAATATGAATTGTAGCTGCTTAATTTTCTAGATATTTTAGAAATAACCACAGAACATAGGCTGCCTGTTGCCCTTGATCTGGGGGATATGACCTTGGGGATTCAGGGCCCTGGGCTCACTGGGATCTGAGCACAGACACAGAGCTGTGGGTCATGGCGGAAGCTGGTAGTCAGGTGAACCATTGCAGGAAGCTGAGAGCTGCAGGCTGAGGCAAGCATCCCAGCTCTGGCGTCATGTCAGGCTCAACTGTTAACCACCGTCATCAGGCTTGCATCTGGGTAAGAGGCCAAGGCCAGGTGGGGCCAGTCACAACACTGCTAGGGGAATTCTCAGGGAAGAGTAGGACCCCGAAGCCTCAAAGGTGACCTCAGGTGGCTGGGCAGTGTTTGCCTGGACTGTTCTTTAATGAGCCGCCCCAGGCCCAGGGCCCTTCCCTTCCACCGACTCAGCAACATTTATATTCAGCAGAGGGATCCAGGCTAAAATGATTCTTTCATTGCCTGTCTGGCTGGATGAGCAAGCCCCTGGGGGTTATTGGGAGAAGAGTATAAATGATCTCAAGAATGTGACCTGACCCAAAAAGCACAGGGGGAATGATGGAAGTTTCTGCCAGGTCTTTGGGGATTAATTAATGGGTATTACTGGTGGGTGGATGACTCTGTAATGGTCCTATTTCTTATGCGCCAATAGGGGCAAGGTCTTAAATCAGAAAGAAGAACAAAGGGGAATTAACCTGCTCTGCAGTGGGCTGGGGAGCTGGGCAGGCCATGTGCACTTAGAAAAACACTAGTTAGCTGGGTGTGGTAGCTCATGCCTGTAATCCCAGCATTTTGGGAGGCTGAGGCAGGAGTATCGCTTGAGTCCAGGAGTTCAAGATCAGCCTGGGCAACATAGACCTCGAATCTACAAAAAAATTAAAAGATTACCTGGTTATAGTGGTGTGTGCCTGTAGTCCCAGCTGCTCGGGAGACTGAGGCAGAAGGATCTCCTGAGCCCGGGTAGGGGGATAGGGGGAGTGGAGGGTGGGGGGTGGGTCAAGGCTGTGGCGAAATGTGATTGTGCCACTGCACTCTAGCTTGGGCTTTGA